>WSFP011517992.1:0-12683 GCA_009831015.1 Picea engelmannii
GAGGGCCAAGCTCCATCTCCACGCAACCTACCAAACCAAGCATCAACATATCAAAGCCCAGCGACCAAAGAGCCAAGCCATGACCAAGGGGTGGTACTCTTTTGCTCCAGCTCCATGCAACCTACCACACAACACAATGCATGCCACAATCCCAGCGCACAACTGCCAAGCCTCTGAGGGGTAGCCTTTGGCTCACATAAATATATATTGAGCCTTCAAGTTAAGCACCCAAGAGCTATTGACCACAGTCAATCGAGATTACATCGAGCATCGAGCCCACAGTCATAGGGAAGAAACCAGTGTTGAGCACCAAGGTAGACCACGATGGACCTTGTATTCACTATGCTTCACACAAGGAGGAGAAGCCAACTAGCATGCCAGGCATCAAGCCACAAGGAGGAGAAGCCTCGAGATATTTTTTGTTTCCAAGGCACCAAGCTCAACCTGACCTCTACATCCCAAACCGTGATCATTCTTAATCTTAGCCGCGTCACTCTCAATACTCACACCTACTAAAATGGCTCATAGAAATGATTTTTGAATTTGAAAGGTGTAAGCCCAAAACCTCCAAAGACAAACCCTTAAGCCTGGCCTGCTTAAGCTAAGGGCCAACGCAACTACTGGAGTTTCGTCTATCCAAAAAATGAGCCTACTAGAGGGAAAACACAAAAACTGGAGGAAGAAGCTCGTCGATGCCTCCAATGCCCATCCAACTAGGAAAACCCCGACCCCTTGCTATGCAAAAAACTCCTTCTTCCCACTACAGTGCTCTGCTTTATCAACTCACCAGTTCGCGCTCACAACACAAAGCCCAGCACCAAGCGCCAAGTCCACGATATCGCGCTCAAACCAATGCCCAACACCAAGCTCACGAGTCCCAGCCAACGTGCCAACGAACACACCAAGCTGAAAGAAAGAGCTAGTGGGGGATTTAAAGAGAGAAACCATGGCCCACAGTTGCAGAGTGGAAGAGGCGGTGGGGGAAGGAACGTTGTGGGAGCGAGATTTTGTTGGGTGTAGAGTTTAGGTACTGAGAGCGGGGGGAGCAGGGAACGTGGGCCTCATGCAAGGACCCACGATGCCCAACTTTAATTATTTTAAATTTAAAAAAAAAAAAATATTTTAAATTCTTTAAATTCTTTTAAAAATTCTTTTAAATTTTAATTGTTTTAATTTCTTTTAAATTTTAATTATTTTAAATTATTTTAAATTTTAATTATTTAATTATAAAACTCAAACTATTGTTATTAAAACTAAAAGTGATTAAAATAAAACTAAAGTGATTAATTAATGTATGGCTTGTTAATTAAAGTGATTAATTAACATTATCTTAAATTAATATAGTGTTATTAAGGGTAATGTGATAAATTTTTAGATAATCAATTGTAAAGCATTACTAAATAAGAGAGGGTTTAATTAATTATAAGGTATATAAGGATATCAGGGTTAGAAGACGGGTTATAATGCATGTTAAGGAAATACCCAAGGGTAAGTGGTGAACTACCCCACAATGCTATCCTAGTTAGCGAGGTGAGAGAGTTAGCAGTATACTTAGACGATGATACTAAGCTTAGATGCTTTAACTCTAACCTAAACCACTTACCCTAAAGAGAGTAATGTTTGTTTACAGACAAGTAAAAACAAACTTACGCCTAACCCTATGTTTACAAGTATAAGTTGAACGAATGTGAATTGCCTTAGAATCTTCCCTAACAAACATTTGGTTTGATGCAGATTCAATTATTCTAGATGGTTAGGACTCGAGGAAATCGAGGCTGAGGGGCATCATTGCAAGGACCGCCAATGTCGGAACTGCCACCACCATCGCCTGAATTAGCTCTCATTTTGCGCTCTTTGGAGGCTATTAATGAGACTTTAAAGGGGCGTCAATCAACAGATGTCGAAGTTGAACCCCCACCATATGGATTGGGTAACCCTGAAGCGTCGAGGGACTCAAAGGGAGGGCCTCCACCTAGGGACATCACCAGAGAACTACAGAAGATCAAACTCCCAGAGTCTGTCGAGGGTTGTGCAAGTGAACATGAAGAGGCATGGTTGGAAGGAATAACACGATGTTTCGCCTTAAGAGACTATGCTTCCACATCAAAGGCAAAAATAGCAATATTTCAGTTGATGGACAGTGCCTTGAACTAGTGGGGTAACCTAGAGAGGCAGTTGTACCTTACACAAGACACCGTCTCATGGGAACTTTTTGAGGAAAGGTTCCGAGGAAATATTTGTCGGCTTACTACGAGGAACAACAAATGGGAGCATTTCATGCTCTAGTTCAGGGAAACAGGACTATGGAAGAGTACGAGATCAGGTTCATGGAGTTGGTAAAATATGTCTCGTACATGGATACCAATCAACGATAGGCAAAACGTTTTGTGTATGGGTTAAACCCTAAGATAAGGACCATGGTACGGATGTGGAAACCATCTTTAGTAACTGAAGCAGTTGAAAATGCATGTTATGCAGAGGAGCACATGAACTTAAACGGAGGTATGAGATGAACCTTTCCACAGCATCCTGGATTCATGGGGAAGGCCCCTAGGACCTTCTCCAGGGGAGGAAGCTCTAGGCCACCTCCTTATGGCAATAGAGTCTCACCTAGAACAGTTGCTACAAGTATTTCAATGGCAGCGAGTGTAGCATCCCACTCATCACCAACGACGTAGGTAGGTCCACGACCTTCTCAAGGAGCAACAAGTAGGGGCAAGGGCTCAAGGGGAAAGAACTAATTTCAGAGACCGTCATAGGGAAGTGCGCAGGTTCCATATCATGTTACTTGTTGGGGGTGTGGAGGACCCCATTACCAGTGTGACTGCCCAGAGTTGCAAGCGAGATTTGTGCATAGAGAAGGAAAGGCCTCGATGGGAAGAGTGAGTAGTAACCACCAGATTTATGCAGCGGTTAATAATCCCCAGGAAGAACATCAATCCACAGTGGCAAAGTCGTTAGGTACGCTAAATCATGTCAATGTTAAAATTTTATTTGATTCTGGTGCTACAGATAGTTTCATTTCACCTTCGGCATTAGAAAAGTGTGCGTTGACAGCCTATAATCATGATGAATTTAAACAAGTCGAGATGGCTTCAGGGGAAAAACAAGCGGTAGGACCTAGCGTAAAAAATTGTCTAGTAGACCTGGGAGTGTGTACTACTAGGTTGAAGGTGTATGTCACTGCTCTGGGGATGTATGACCTAATCATTGGAATGGACCAGTTAGAATCCCATAGAGATATGGTATATTGTTTCACAAAAAGGGTGCTTTGTGTTGACGATGAAAGAAGGTCAGTAGAGATCCACGATGTACGGAGGAAAGTGTCTCTACGCTTTATCTCGACCATGAAGGTTAAACGTTGCATGAGGCAAGGTTGTCGATTATATGTAGTGGAAGCAGTCAATGAAAGGAAAGGACCCTCCTTGGATCAATACCTAGTATTGTCAGGGTTTAAGGATGTTTTTTCGAAATAATTTCCAGGGTTACCTCCTAAGAGGGAGCTTGATTTTACCATTCAGCTAAAACCTGGTGCGGAGACAATTTCCAAGACTCTGTATAGGATGATAGCACCATAAATTTGTGAGTTGCAGATGCAGTTGAAAGAACTACTCGACTTAGGGATAATAAGGCCTAGTGTCTCACCTTGGGGTGCGCCAGTAAATTTTGTGAAGAAGAAGGATGGTTCCTTATGACTGTGTATAGATTACAGGGACTTGAACCATGCTACAATGAAAAATAGGTACCCAATGCCACAGATAGATGATCTCTTTGATCAGATGAAAGGAGCAACTGTTTTCTCAAAAATTGATTTGTGATCATGGTATCACCAGTTAAGTATTAAGGAAGGTGATATTCCTAAAAATGCATTCTGAACTCGGTTTGGGCATTACGAGTTTGTTGTAGTACCTTTCAGTTTGACCAATGCGTCAGTATTATTCATGAGCCTCATGAATGGTGTATTTATAAAGTACTTAGACCACTTTGTATGGGTCTTTCTGGATGATATCCTCATCTACTCCAAGAACGAAAGAGAACATGAGGAACACTTGAGAGTGGTGTTGTTGTGCCTTAGAGAGAACAAATTATATGGAAATTTGTCGAAGTGTTCTTTCATCCAGAAATAAATTCACTATTTAGGTCATATCATTTCTAGTGAAGAAATATCTGTGGACCCAAAAAAGGTAAAGGCCATTATGGAATGGCCAGTGCCGAAAAATGCTCATGAGGTAAGAATCTTCATGGAGCTAGCGGGTTATTATCAGAGATTTGTGGAAGGGTTCTCTAAAATAGTGAAACCCATCACCACTTTGCAACGCAAGGGGGTCTGGTATGAATGGACAAGATAATGTGATAGTGAATTCATTGAGCTTAAGAGGTTACTAACTAGTACATCAATTCTACGGGTGTCGGATATGGAAAAAGACTGCATAGTCTACATGGATGCCTCGAAGCAAGGGTTGGGAGACGTGCTATTGCAGGATGGAGTATTGATAACGTATGCGTCGAGGAAGTTGAATCAACATGAGGAGCTTTACGCTACTCACAATTTAGAGTTAGCAGCTGTAATGATAGCTCTGAAACTTTGGAGGCATTATCTAGTGGGGCGAAACTTTGAGCTTAAAACGGACCATGAAAGTTTAAAACATCTCTTCACTCAAAGGGATCTCAATGTCAGGCAGAGGCGATGGAGTGAGTTTATGAGTGAGTACGATTTTGGAATTTCTTACATCAAGGGAAAGGAAAATGTGGTCGCGGATGCCTTGAGTAGGAGACCATGTGTCTTCTCCTTGGTACCCTTAAAAGTCAATCTTAGGGAGCATGTGTTGTGGAAACTTCTTGGAGATAGTTGGTATTTAAAGGTTACTTCAACCCTACATAGTGGAAGGAAATTAGATCCAAAGTATGAAGGATATAGCCTAGCAGCAGATGGACTATTAAGATATCAAGGAAGGATGTGCATCCCCGAAGGTGGGGGTATTCGAAGCATCATACTCAAGGAAGCCCATAGAGCACTTTATTGTGTGCATCCGGGTGTGAAGAAAATGTACGCAGACATGAAGAAGCTTTTCTTTTGGATAGGAATGAAGTGTGATGTAGTCCATTTCGTTGCCAAGTGCCTAGAGTGTCAACAAGTGAAAGATGACCACCACCACCCGGAAGGTTTCCTACAACCACATGATGTCCCTATGTCCAAATGGGAAGTCATTTCTATGGATTTTGTTGTGGGATTTCCGCTCACATCGCATAGACACAATGTCATTCTCGTGATAGTTTATAAGTTGACTGAGCGTGCTCATTTTATTTCGGTTAGAGACACTTATGATGTCACTGATGTGGCATGCGTATTTGTAAGAGAGTTCATCTATTTGCACGGGTTACCCAAGAAGATTATTTCAAACAAGGACTCCAGATTCACTTCTAGGTTTTGGACAAGTTTGCAGTCAGCGTTGGGGACTTAGTTGAACTTAAGAATAGATTATCATCCATAAACAGATGGGAAAATTGAGAGAGTAAATCAGGTTATGGAAGACATGCTTAGGATGTATGTTATGGATAACCAAACCCATTGGGAGAAGTACCTACCTTTGGTAGAGTTCACCTACAATAAAATTTTTCATAGATCCATTGGAATGCCACCCTACGAAGCTCTGTATGGAAGGCCATGTAGAACACCATTGAGTTGGGAAAGGTTAGAAGACCGAGTGATAGTTCAACCAGAATTGATTCAAGAGATGGAGGAACAGGTGATTCAGATTAGGCAAAGGCTAAAGGAAGCACATGATAGATAGAAAATTTATGTTGATGCACATAGGATTGACCAAAGTTATAAAGTGGGAGATCAAGTTTTCATTCGTATCAAGCCTAATAAGAGTACCATTCGGTTCGGGAAGGGGACAAAGTTGTCGCCTTGATTTATAGGACCGTTCAAAATCCAAGAGAGAAATGGACCCGTTGCCTATCGTCTTGTATTGCCACCCCACTTGCATAAAACTCATAATGTTTTTCATGTATTTGTTCTACGTCATTATGTTACTAACGAATCTCATAAACTGAATTGGAAGTAATTGCAGGTATCGGACGTGGGAACCCTCACGGTAGAACCATTACGCATATTGGACCGTAGGGCCTGACAGTTCAGAAACCGTTTGGTAGACCAAGTTAAGGTCAAGTGAGACAAGTGTAGCCTAGGATCTGCTACTTGGGAGGATGTCGAGACCTTACGGAGAGATCATCCCTCACTTTTTTGACCACCTAGGGAATATCTTTCTTGAAGATTGGGTGTATGTAATGCCACCTTTTGACTTAGACAGCTAGAATTACCTAAGGCCTAATCACCTTTATTTTCTATTCACTGTGAAACTATTAATGATACACTTGAACTTTTAAGACGTATGAACTTATGTGAATGTCAATTCTATGAATGTTTACCGTTATTTGAATAATCATGGATATTATGCAATCTATTATGTGAATGCCAATTCTATGAATGTTTAACGTTATTTGAATGATGATGGAAATTATGCAATCTATTATGTGAATGAAAATTCTATGAATGTTTAACGTTATTTGAATGATGATGGATATTATGAAATATATTATGTGAATGTCAATTCTATGAATGTTTAACATTATTTTAATTATGGGGATATTATGCGATCTATTTCTAACTTGAAAATTTTGACAATTAAATTTGTTGGTACGTGGATACCAAATTGAGATTATGGTTGAATGCATTTGCATGATTATAGTGCATAGATATGTATGAGTTTGTGTTATAGACTAATCTGAAGGTCAATGGGCTATGAAATAGCCAAAGGATAATGATAATAAAATTTGATGTCGTGAACACCGACCGAGAAACAATATGGTATGAATCTTTGTATGTTAAATTATGTTGGTTTGAATGCATTGCTATGATATATGGACCAGTTAAGGTTTTCAGGTGGTGAGACTGCCTAAAACTGAATATACAATGACAAAATTCCCAACAACACAGTGCCACTGTATGTTCCATGGTAGGGTGTGAACCCTAGTTCTATTAGGAAGGGTGGAGGCATTTCCCACCGTGTATGCTCTGAAACCTGGAGTCATGGGAGGACGGTGTTAGCTCACGCTCCCCTAGACGTGTGATGATGACTATCAATTTCCTACTAGGGAAGCTTGGTCAAGAGATTTGACACTTCCGCTTACGGGTTCTATTTGGAGCTAGGTCAATATAGTTGACGCTCCAAGATAGTCCAGCAGAGGAAGGATAGGGATGGAAGATGGAAGTAAGTTAGGGAAGAAGGATGAATAGAAATAGTTGATAGTGTGTGGGGATTTCGCCTTATAGTAGAATTTATTGTTTTCCCCCTTTTTGAAAAGAAAATATGTATATATGTATATTTATAATTTCTTAACTAAACTACAATTATCTAAATGAACGTTGTTGTGCTAAATTATTATAATTGAGGGATTTTGCGAACATTTTAATTGGTTTACTATCTTTTATGAAATGAATGGTTTTGTTGATTCAATTAGACGCATACAAGAATTACTATAGGTGTGATAATTATTGTCATTAGTACATGCATGAGTCTTGTATGTGCTAGCTACACATACATTCCTTGCACTTGTACACTAGTATGTATAAGTTTTTTTTTGTTTACTAATGATGTTGTTTATTTGATGTGGATGTATGAACCATGTGTCATTTCCCTTGTATTGTAAATTACTTTAGCTTCGGGACGAAGTTTCTTGAAGGGTGGGTGTATGTAACAACCCTAATTAATTGTTTAATTATCATGAATGATAAATATTAATTTAATTAATTATTAAAATAAATTTATGGAGACTTTATTATAATATTATTAAAATTGGTAGTTGAAGTAATTAATGGGAGGGATAAGGTGGTTGAGGAATTAATGGGGGATAAGGCGGTTGGAGAAATGGAAGGAGGGAGTGGGATTCGAGGGAGGAGGATAGGGAGAGGGGAGAACTTGGGGAAGTGGATCTTTAGTTTTTGTAACGTAAGAAAATTTGGGGGAAGAAGGAGGAGGAAGAAAGGAAAGAAGGAGTTTTAGTGAACAGTTTGGCTTGAGGACTCTCAGAGGGACATAGTTGTTGCTGGGAATTTTGGGTTCTGGGGCCAAGAAACTGCAAGGATTCCTAGAGTTAGGGAGCCAGAGAGGTTGTTCCTAGTTGGATGGGAGGTTAATACTCAGTTTGGGCAGGATCAACATCATCAACCAAGAAAGGGCTAAATCAACTAAACTTCAAGTTGAGATAAATACCTTATGAATTTTATGTTATCATTATGTTGTTATTATCATTATATTGTTGTTAATTATTATATTGTTGTTAATTATTATGTTGTTAGTATTTTGTTGCTGCTAAACTATCAATTATTATGCTGGTAGAAGAATATCAAGAAAGAAGATTCTAAACTAAGTAGCAGTATTTAAAGAAGTAGATTAGAAAGTATTTATGTATATATTTATTTTGATGAGGCTCTGTAATCCAAGCCTTACACACAATTTAAAGGCTACCTAGGATAGGTAGAAAATTTGTGCAGACAAGAATAGAGTGTTTAGAGATTTTAAACTAGGATAACATGTGTTCTTAAAAGTAAAGGCAAAAATAAGTTCGTTAAGATTAGAAAGTTGTCCAAAGTTGGTAGCAAGATATTGTGGGTCTTTCAAAATATTAGAAAAGATAGGGTCAGTTGCATACATGTTAGAATTATCTGCATCCATGAGAGTGCATAATGTATTTCATGCATCATTATTAAAGAGATATGTTCCTTACCCTAACTACATAATCGATTGGAATGTGATCTAGGTGGAGCACGAAGGGGATTTCTGGGTGGAACCAGTATGCGTCATGGACCGAAAAGTCAAAGTGATCAGAAAAAAGGCCATAGGTATGACTTGATATGGTCCTGAAGATGCTACATGGAAGCACGAAGAAAACATGGGGGAATAATACCTGCAATGTTTTGTCAATTTTGAAGAAAACATAATCCAATACACCATTTTGAGTAGCTAGAAGTTCTAGAACCACATCTCAAAGTCCTATCCAACTATGTTGGGGACCCTGATAAATGAATGGCACATTCCTTGGGTTACCCTGATAAATAATGGTGCATTCATTGGGTCAACGAGTTGATAGAAACATGAGATTATGGTTGGAACTATTGTTGGAGTTGTGAAATTGCATAATTTTATTTTCTAAGTATTGTGATGTAAATATGCATATATGTATATCGGCATAGTGTGCACCGAGGACGGCGTGCAATTATAGAGGAGGGGGAATATAACAACCCCACTATAATCCCTAGTTTAATTAATGCTTAATGTAGATATAATGTGTAGCTACATCCAAGCAATGTATATGTGGAATGTATTTCTGAATGTTAATAATAAAAATGTGATGTCGGCTGCTAAGGGGACATGGACAGAGATGGGGGATGAATTAATCCACAAGAGAGGGGAAGCCCTAGGAGACTGTCTAAGAGGGTTCCAAGGGGGAATTACCCATGTTTATTAATTCCACCCACATTACTGAATTTGTATTATGATTGTGTATTAAAATTTAGTTTATGATTGAGTGTTCCCAAAGCTAATCATTGAATGAATCTAAGAGGGTGGGTGTGAGAAGTCACATCCCATAATTATTGGGAGCATGGGGGCTGATTAAAATTGGCTTGGGGAAGTGTGTGAGTCAAGCAAGTAAGACAAGAGAGGAAATTTGTATGGGCAGCTACAACATTTTTTAGACATTCAATGTTTTGCATGAGCAACAAGTAGAGAGCAAGAAAGAGAGCTTGGAGCTAGAGAATCCATGGAGGGTGAATTATAGAGAATGTTGGAGAATTTTTGGAGCATATTGGAGATAAAGACTAAAGAGCCATGTTGTCAGGATAGAAGAGTGAACTCTTGTGTGGGTTGCACTGAAACAACAAGTGGTTGTTGTTGATTGTTGGTAGTTTTCCTAGCACTGAGTTCCCTTGAGTTCCCGGTTGAGAGATTCCTAGTTACATATGCCAAAAAGACCTTGATAAACGAATGGGATGCCCGAGGAATTGATATTAGTTAAGGGGTATATGCCTTAGGTTCGGCATGTCAAGAGCAAGAGAGTTAGTGAAAATTTTAGATAGTTGTAGGAGAAAACTAGTGGGTTGTGAGTTTTATGAGTTGTGAGAAGACAGTGAGAGACCACCCTCTTTAGTGGATTGTTAGCCCCATATCGGGGGTGACTTGTTGTTGAGATTTGGAATAGAAATTCTATAGTTGGGTGGAACGTCCATCCCAAGAAGCTAGTTGCACAACTGAATTTAAAAGATAAGTGTTTTATTGTGTTGATTTATGAGTTAAATTGTTGTTCATGAACTTTGTGTATGAGACTGATTTATATGCTATTGTAATTTATTTTATTAGCTATATTTCATGTCTATTTTAGTATGTTTTAGGTTCATGTAAATAATGGTAACATACTACAGTTAAATCCAGTTGTAATTTGTAGATGGGAGCTACAGGAAATTAATTAGATGGCAAAATTTTTAATTTATGAGTATTACTACATAGTAATGTTCCTTAGATGGGATAGGGGATGTTACATGGCATTTAATTTAAAATGGTTGCATAACAAAGTACAACCTTCAAAAATGTATCCTATTTGTCAAAATATTATATTTTTATTCATTTAAAAAACAAAAACAAAAAACATCTATATAGACACAATAAAGTTGTAGATCACTTCCAGATATTTGCAATTATCTAAAGAGAAACAAAAATGGAATCTAGGAAAACATTGTTGTGAGAAAATTGCAAATATTATTTTTCCTATCAAAAGATTTATTTTTATATAATTTTGAAAACAAGAAAATACATATCAAGAAACATAGAAACTTAATAACATAAAAGTTGTATATCTCTTCAAGATCTTTCCAAGTATGTAAATAATGTCAAAAATGGATGTTGGGATAAAATATTATAGACAAATTACTAAATTACTCTCGATACATTATTGGGGTGGAAATTTCATATATAATTTATATATTTTTTTGTTAAAAACAATATGTTCCCATTTTTAATGCATGCACATTTCTAAAGTGCATGAATGTTTATTTTTAATTCTAATTTGGAAAACTTCACAGTAGTTTGCATGGTAGTTCAAAAGGAATTAAAGGTATTTTAAAATGAATGTGTGCACATTTTGAATAACATGTACATTTCATGCGAGAGCATGTTCCTAAATTCCTAGTTGCCAATTTTTTAACCATCAAATTCATGTACGATCCCTTTTGTTTGTTCCATAAACCACTTCATGATGTTTTCATAAGTGATGTTATAATGTTTTCCCTCCATAAAAGGGTATTAGGGACCCTAGACATGGCATGAAGAGGAACACCAATATAGGGCCTAAAATATGATTTAATGTCTCATGGGCCCTAGATATGGTCCCAAACCCACATAGGCTCTATAAAGGGAAAATTTATCCCATGGATATGATATGTGCATCATTATGGGTTTTTCCACACCAATGATGAGTTTGAAGGCCCTCGTCATGGTTGGAGGATGAAAACAAATGTCTTAGGGAATGAAGCAGGATTTTAGAATTCACGAGCCATCATGCAACAGGTTTGAAACCATCATATGGGACATTTATAATGAACCTTAGCCATTATAAGCCCTACATAGTAGGGATAGTATTAGGGCCTAATATAGCCCACATGTGAAAAATAATGTCTTTTTCCTTAAATTTGATGCTTTATGGAATTTTTATAGCAAGATTTTCCTCACCCTCGGGTTTCCATGTCACGATAGGAGATCTATGATCCTTGGCCTTCCACATACTGGAAACGTTTCGAATCGGCCCTTCAGTTCCATTTTGAAGGCTATAAATGGGCCAATTCTGAGCTATGGAAAAGGAGAAATAATTCAAATTTGAGAGCAAATTTACTCTGGAGGAATATTTACTTCATATTGAGTCTGGATCCCTTTGTCCTTTGAGTCTGAACACAGTGTTCAGCCCCCAAGCTCTTCCCTTATTGATTAAGAACCTCATTGTTTCTCTCTTATGAGCTTGCCTTTGGTGGAGAATTGAAGTGGTGGAGGCCCAACTGGAAGGAACTTAGTTTCTCGGTTCTAAACCGTGATGACACATAAGTTTGTAACATTTTCACTTATGTTGATCATATATTAATAGAAATACTCATTTCCCATCCAATTGATATCTTGCAAATATATTGAATTATTATTCCATGGGCGTATTTGTCATGTTTATTAATGGATTATGCTATTGAATATGCTAACATTATATAATATCACCATATGCTTGCTTTGCTTGGTTGTTGAGGACTAGTTGCAGGTATATTGCTTTGGGTCAAGTGCTCAACGGTGGACTTCATCGAACATCTGGATGAGGTAGGCCTTTTATCTTGTCTTGTTGGCATGTTTGTTTATATAGCATACTTGAGAAGAGAGTTGATTTCTGCAGTCATTTCTATCTTTTGTGGTTTACCCTAGCCATAGAGAGATTTTCCTCGTAATAGGATTATTCATGATGCAAAGGGACCTATAATATAAAATAGGCTCACAAAGAGAATATATAAATCATCACTTAGTTAAGGATCTCTTAGGATTAATTGTGGAGGACATATGGTAGTTGTATATTAGTTATTTGATAAGACATGTGTA
>WSFP011517999.1:0-12683 GCA_009831015.1 Picea engelmannii
GAGCATTTTTCCAAGTTGGCATATAGCTTGTGCTATCGCAGGGTGTGCAGAACCTGCTGAATATGCTGCAAGTGTTCGGCCCAAGTCTTGTTGTAAATGAGAATGTCATCAAGATACACCACTACAAAAGTATTGGTGAATGGCCGTAGGATATCATCCATCATCCTCATGAAAGTGGCTGGAGTGTTTTTCAGACCAAATAGCATGACCAACCATTCAAAAAGGCCTTCCTTTGACTTGAAGGTAGTCTTCCATACATCTGTCTATTCTTCCATGACCTTATCTACTTGCTTCTGTTGTGTGGAGAGGTCGGCCGCAGAGATCTTGGATGTGGCTGTGATTTTTCTCTCATTCTGAGAGCGGATCATGAAGAAGACAAACTTCCCCGTCTGAGAGATGACCTTCCTGCATTGCTTAGCAGAGATCAAGGAAATAGCACTAGGTGGGACAGCCTCGGGTATCCTGTACAACTTCCTGTTCAAAGTAATAATAACACTATGAGGCCTAGACTCATATACAACATGACATTTCCATAAATAAGGTTGGCCCAAAATAACATCACAAACTTCGAGAGGAGCAACATCACACAATACATCATCTTTGAAGGGCTTAATGTCGTATGACAGTTGACATTGTTGGCTGACGTGAAGATCACTTCCTTGGCAGAGCCATCCAATTGTGTAGGGTTGTGGGTGTGACGTTGTCAGCAAGGCCAACTGCTTGATGACCTCTGCTAAGATGAGGTTCTTCTGGCTACCACTATCAACAATGAAGTGCAGTGGGGTGCCTTTTACCCACATCTGGGAATGGAAGAGGCACTCTCCTTCTTCTGGCTCATCTGGTTCACCATGTTGGAGCTTGGTGGTAGCAACAGTGGCATTGGGTTCTGCATCAATGATCCTTCTTCCCCTTTCTGGTTTTGACTCAGAGTCAGAACCCGCATCTTATTTAGAGGCTTTCACTTCAGCCACCAGCATTTTCTTTGAGCGACAATCAACAGTGTTATGCCAAGGTTTCTTATGGAAGTCACACCACTTCCCGATATCTTTCTTTGTCTTTCCGGTATCCTTCTTTGCTTGTGGCTTGGAATGGTTGTCCTGATACTGTTCATCTTTGCTTTGTCCTTTGTTCTATGGGTTGGGGCTGCCCTTTCCTAGATTTTGTTGTGAGGGGTTCCCCGACCCAAATTGTCGTGTCTTTTGTTTGAGCTTCTGCTCGATTTTGACAGCATATTGGTAGGTCGCGCCCAAGGATGAGATGTCCAGAAATTCCATTTCGGTCTGGATGTATCGATGTAGAACACTGTGATACTTGAGCACCAGATGTCTCTCTGAATCTTTGATACCCAACTTGGTGCGCAAGGTATGGAATATATTTGTGAAATCTGGCACTGCTTGGTCTCTTTCTTGCCGCAATGTGGTCCATTTAGTATACAAGTCGTTATAACTTCCGATAGGGTAGTATTGTTCCTTAATAGAATCCCTAAAGGATTCCTAGGTGGTCGTGACTGTAAATAATGAAGGTTCCTCTGTTTCCTTTTGCTCACAGAAAGTTTCCCACCAATCTTTGACATGGGGAGTGTCTTTGAGGAGCGCAAAAGTAATCTTTTCTCTATTCGAAAAGTTATGGACAGAGAAATACCCTTCTAGTAGATTCAACCACTTGTCTACAGCATCTGCGTCTATCTGACCTTCAAATATAGGAATATCAAAGTTTATTTGTACCTTGAAGGGGGCGGTGCCTCCGCTCGAAGAAGATGTGCGCCTGTTGGTAGTCGCCGAAGTATTTGTGAAAAATTATCCATCATCTCATTCCTCTGTTGCGTGAGGGCTTCCTCAATCAACAGTTTGAAAGGATCTCCTGTCCCATCATCTTTCTTTTCTCCTTCCATGAGAGGTCGCTTGGGTGTGCGAGAGATTTTGTCCTCAAGAGAAACAAGCTCGAGACCCAAATCTTTATACTCTGACCTCGTTGGGGACATGCATTAAGACGACAAGGATCAGACCGCTCTGATACCACTGATCCATATTTTATGAGCAGAACGAAATGACTACAGATTATTACTAGAGGCTTAACACAAAATAACAAAGATATAGTAAAACTGGTTTTCTATTCAATAAGGAAATAAGCTGAAACTATAAAATGCAGCAGAAAACAAACTTGTTGGAATGGCGGCGGCTTATCTCTAAGAAGATATGTGATGGCTATGCTCATTCGCAAGAATATAATTACAATGAGGATGTCAAGGCCTTTTTACAATAAACAGATGTTTCAAAAACCCTAACATCGAAAAACCTAACCCTAGGAGATGAAGCGCCAAAATTCATGTGGGTGTCGTTTGGGTAAGTCAGTACATCAACTTCCCATGGTCGTAACTTTTGCATACGATCTCCATTTTATTCGTATGATAGCCCATTGGGGTATGTTGCGACCGCAACATACCCCAAAAAATGTCATTTAGGGCCTCAAAATGGCTCCAGAAGTTCAAGACCCAAAAAACTGCTAAAAATAGTAAATTATCAAAATTGCTAGAAAGTTGTTTTGAGCCAGCTGGAAAAGGTGGGTGGCCACCGATATCCACCTAGATCAATCCTCCATCCTTAGGAAGAAATTTTCTCCATTGCGTTGATTTCCCCCATCATATGAGGAAATTTCTGTTGAATTTGGCCCCGAGTGAGCCACTTGCCTTGGTGCAGGAGCTGCCCTGCTTTAACGACTCAATAAAGCTGGATCCTTTGTTGTCAAGTGCCCTTGATCTATGTGTCCACAATATGATCATTGGATGCCTGTTGTATGCAGTCGGGGTTGATCTATGTTGGTGTTAGTTATTCTGCTATGTATGAGGTGTCCAATAATGGTGGGAAATAAGGCCGAAGGAGGTCCACGTTGAACACTGGGTGCAGGCCAAGGAAAGGAGGAATATTGAGCATAAAAGCATTATCCCCCACAGCCTTGGTGATGGTGTACGACCCATATCGGAGTGGGAAAAGCTTCCGATGGGGTCCTATAAGGCGTTCTTTCTGCAAGTGCAACCAAACTTTGTCACCCACTTGAAACTTATGTGGAACCCGATGTTGATCATGGCGCTGCTTGTACTTGTCATTAGACTTCTATAGGATCTCCTGAACCTATTGGTGGATGTGCTAGATCCTCTTAATGAATCGGGTGGCTTTGTCAGCCTCAGTTGGAGTAGGAGAGGAGTTGGTCGAGGTGACCGCAAGGGGAAGTGCAACATCTATGGGACCCAATGGTTGGAATCCCAACCCCACCTGAAAGGGGCTGTGGCCAATTGAGCTATGCAGGGCTCGATTGTAGTTATGATGGACATAGGGAAGACTCTCATCCCATGTGCGGGGGTGCTTGGAATTATACATGCACAGGATATGCACGATCATTCAATTTACGACCTCAGTTTGGCCATCTGTCTGGGGGTGGAACGCCGTGGATTTGGTGAGCTTGGTGTCCAGTAGTGACCAAAGGCTCGACCAGAATGTGCTGAGAAATCGACTATCCCGATCTGAGACAATGGTTTGTGGGATTCCAAAATGTACCCAGACTCGTTCAAAGAAGAGCTTGACAGTGGCTTCTGCTGTGATGCTCTTCTTGCAAGCAACCATAATCGCCATCTTAGAAAAGCGATCGACAACCAAAAAAACATAGTCATTTCCCTGCTTGGTGGATGGGAGGCCCGACATGTAGTCCATTGAGATGGATTCCCATGGTCTTTCAGGAGTAGGAAGAGGGGTGTACATGCCCTATTTCTTAGTGGTTGGTTTGGCAATAGCGCAAGCAGTGCAAGACCTAATATGCTTGCTGACCTGCTGTCGAAATTTTGGCCAGTAGAAATGTTTTTGTATCATCGCCACTGTCTTTTTGATGCCGAAGTGTCCTGCCACCCAACTGTAGTGGGCTTCCCAGATCAGCTTCGCTCACTCACTCGAGGGAACACATATATGGCCCAGACGACACAACAACCCATCCTGAAGATGGAAATTATTGACAACTACCTTTCCACCCAACATTTGGTATGTGGTGGTGAAGTATGGGTCTGTCTCATAGAGTTGGGGCCATCCGGAGGTCTCATGGCTGCAGGAGTCTAGCACTGTGGTGAGTGCAGCGACTGGGGGTCTGCTGAGGCAATCAGCGACACGGTTGGTGCTTCCTATTTTATACTTGATCTTGAGGTGGAATTGCTGCAAGTATGTGGACCAGTTTTGATGGCGGTCATTCTGCAATTTTCCTTGTGTCTTCATGAACTGCATTGTCTTATTATCAGTTTGGATGACTGTCTCCCTCCCAAGAATGTAATGTCTCCACTGGCGGCAGGCTTGCACAATGGAGTACATTTCTTTGTCATAAGTAGGGTACTTACGAACAACATCTGATAGTGTTTCACTATGATAGGCCATGGGGTGGTCGTGCTGCGTGAGAATGGAACCCACAACATAGTCTGAAGCATCAGTCTCAATCTCAAAGGGCTGCTACAGGTCTGGTAGTGAAATTACTGGGGCTGAGCACAAGCACTGCTTCAAATCATCGAACGCTTTTTGTTGGGGCTGGCCCTATGCAAATTTTTCCTTACCACCACCCCTAGTTATTTGGCTGAGGGCACATGCAATATGGGAGAATCCCAACACAAACCTGCGGTAGAAATTTGCAAGGCCCAAGAAGATCCGAAGCTTAGTGAGTGGGGTTGGGGCTGGCCAGTCACGGATGACTTGGATCTTGGATGGATCCACATATACGCCATGTTGATCAATGATGTAGCCTAGGTAATGGACCATGTCCATGCCGAAGGAGAATTTTTCCAAGTTGGCATATAGCTTGTGCTGCTGCAGGGTGTGCAGAACCTGCTGAATATGCTGCAAGTGTTTGGCCCAAGTCTTGTTGTAAATGAGAATGTCATCAAGATAAACCACTACAAAAGTATTGGTGAATGGTCGCAGGATATCGTCCATCATCCTCATGAAAGTGGCTGGAGCGTTTGTCAGACCAAAGGGCATGACCAACCATTCAAAAAGGCCTTCCTTTGACTTGAAGGCGGTCTTCCATACATCCGTCTATTCTATTGGGACCTGGTGGTAGCTAGAATTCATATCAATCTTACTGAAGTATTTGGCCCCCATGAGTTGATCAAGGAGGTCGTCGATTCGGGGAATCAGGTACCGGTTTCTGATTGTGATTTTATCCAGAGCCCGATAATCAATGCAAAGTCGCCAGGTTCCATCTTTCTTCTGTACCAGCACGATTGGGCTCTCGCAAGGTGATGAGCTAGGATGGATGTGGCCCTTGTGGAGAAATTCTTGGATATGTCGCTTGATCTCCTCATTCTCTAACAGAGAGCAACGATAGACTGGCCCATTGGGTAGCAGTGCGCTGGGGGTCAGATCGATGGGGTACTTGACCTGGCAGTGCAGAGGTACTCCGGTAGACGAGGATAAGATATCAAAGTATTCTTCCACGAGCTTATCTACTTGCTTCTGCTATGTGGAGAGGTTGGCCGCACAGATCCTAGATGTGGCTCTGATTTTTCTCTCATTCTGAGAACGGATCACGAAGAAGACAAACTTTCCCATCTGAGAGATGACCTTCCTGCTTAGCAGAGATCAAGGAAATAACACTAGGTGGGACAGCCTTGGGTATCCTGTACAATTTCCTGTTCAAAGTAATAATAACACTACGAGGCCTAGACTCATATACAACATGGCGTTTCCATAAATAAGGTTGGCCCAAAAGAACATCACAAACTTCGAGAGGAGAAACATCACACAATACCTCATCTTTGAAGGGCTTGATGTTGTATGACAGTCGAAACTGTTGGCTGACACGAAGATCGCTTCCTTGGCAGAGCCATTCAATGGTGTAGGGTTGTGGGTGCGACATTTTCGGTAGGGCTAGCCACTTGATGACCTCTGCTAAGATGAGGTTCTTCTGGCTACCACTATCAACAATGAAGTGTAGTGGGGTGCCTTTTACCCACATCTAGGAATGGAAGAGGCGCTCTCCTTCTTCTGGCTCATCTGGTTCACCATGCTGGAGCTTGGTGGTAGCAACGGTGGCATTGGGTTTCGCGTCAATGATCCTTCTTCCCCTTTTTGGTTCTGACTCAAAGTCAGAACCCACATATGATTCAGAGGCTTTCACTTCAGCCACCAGTGTCTGCTTTGAGTGACAGTCAGCAGTGTTATGCCAAGGGCTCTTATGGAAGTTGCACCACTTCCCGGTATCTTTCTTTGTCTTTCCAGTGTCCTTCTTTGCTTGTGGCTTGGACTGGTTTTCCTGATACTGTGCATATTTTCTCTGTCCTTTGTTCTGTGGTTGGGGCTGCCCTTTCCTAGATTTTGTTGTGAGGGGTTCCCCGACCCAAATTGTCGTGTCTTTTGTTTGAGCTTCTGCTCGATTTTGACAGCATATTGGTAGGCCATGCCCAAGGATGAGATGTACAGAAATTCCATTTCGGTATGGATGTATCTATGTAGAGCACCACGATACTTGAGCACTAGATGTCTCTCCGAATCTTTGATACCCAACTTGGTGTGCAAGGTATGGAAGATATTTGTGAAATCTGGCACTGCTTGGTCTCTTTCCTGCCACAATGTGGTCCATTTGGTATACAAGTTGTCATAACTTCCGACAGGGTAGTATTGTTCCTTAATAGCATCCCTAAAGGATTCCTAGGTGGTCGTGACTGTAAATAATGAAGGTTCCTCTGTTTCCTTTTGCTCACAGAAAGTTTCCCACCAATCTTTGACATGGGGAACGGATTTGAGGAGCGCAAAAGTAACATTTTCTCTATTCGAAAAGTTATGGACAGAAAAATACCCTTCTAGTAGATTCAACCACTTGTCTACAGCATCTACGTCTATCTGACCTTCAAATATAGGAATATCGAAGTTTATTTGTACCTTGAAGGGGTCGATGCCTCCGCTCGAAGAAGATGCGTCGCCTGTTGGTAGTCGCCAAAGGATTTGCGCAAAATTATCCATCATCTCATTCCTCTATTGCGTGAGGGCTTCCTCAATCAACAGTTTGAAAGGATATCATGTCCCATCATCTTTCTTTTCTCCTTCCATGAGAGGTCGCTTGGGTGTGCGAGAGATTTTGTCCTCAAGAGAAACAAGCTCGAGACCCAAATCTTTGTACTCTGACCTCGTTGGGGACATGAATTAAGATGAAAAGGAGCAGACCACTCTGATACCACTGATCCAGATTTTATGAGAATAATGAAATTACTATAGATTATTACGAGTTTCTTAACACAGAATAACAAAGATACAGTAAAACTAGTTTTCTATTCAATAAGGAAATAAGCTAAAACTGTAAAATGCAGCGGAAAACTTGTTGGAATGGTGGCGGCTTATCTCTGAGAAGAGATGTGATGGCTATGCTCATTCACAAGAATATCATTACAATGAGGCTCTCAAGGCCTTTTTACAATAAAAAGGAGTTTCAAAAACCCTAAACATCCAAAAACCTAACCCTAGGAGATGAAGCACCAAAAGTCATGTGGGCCTCGTTTGGGTAAGTCAGTACATCAACTTATTGGGGTCGTAACTTTTGCATACGATATCCATTTTAGGCGTATGATTAGCCCATTGGGGTATGTCGTGACCGCAGCATACCCCAAAAAACGTCATTTAGGGCCTCAAAACGGCTCCAGAAGTTCAGGACCTAAAAAACTGCTAAAAATAGTAAATTATCAAAATTGCTAGAAAGTTGTTTTGAGCCAGCTGGAAAAGGTGGGTGGCCACCGATATCCACCTGGATCAATCCTCCATCCTTAGGAAGAAATGGTCTCCATTACGTTGAGTTCCCCCATCAGATGAGGAAATTTCTGTTGAATTTGGCCCCGAGTGAGCCACTTGCCTTGGTGTAGGAGCTGCCCTGCTTTGACGACTCGATAAAGCTAGATCCTTTGTTGTCGAGTGCCCTTGATATGTGTGTCCACAATATGATCACTGGATTCTTGTTTTATGCAGTTGGGGTTGAGCTATGTTGGTGTCAGCTGTTCTGCTACGTCTGAGGTGTCCAATAATTGTGGGAAATAAGGCCGAAGGAGGTCCATGTTGAACACTGGGTGCAGGCCAAGGAAAGGAGGAATGTTGAGCGCAAAAGCATTATCCCCCACAGCCTTGGTTATGGTGTACGGTCCATATCAGAGTAGGTGAAGCTTCCAATGGGGTCCTGTAAGGTGTTCTTTCTGCAAGTGCAACCAAACTTTGTCGCCCACTTGAAACTTATGTGGAACCCGATGTTAATCATGGCGTTGCTTGTACTTGTCATTAGACATTTGTAGGATATCCTGAACCTGTTGGCGGATGTGATGGATCCTCTCAATGAATCGAGTGGCTTTTTTAGCCTCAATTGGAGCAGGAGAGGATTTGGTCGAGGTGACTGCAAGGGGAAGTGCAACATCTATGGGACCCAATGGTTGGAATCCCAACCCCACCTAAAAGGGGCTATGGCCGGTTGAGCTATGAAAGGCTTGGTTGTAGTTATGATAGACATAGGGAAGACTCTCATCCCATGTGCGGGGGTTCTTGGAATTATACATGCGCAGGATATGAACGATCATTCGATTTACGACCTCGATTTGGCCATCTATCTGGGGGTGGAAGGCCATGGATTTGGTGAGCTTGGTGTCTAGTAGTGACCAGAGGCTCGACTAGAATGTGTTGAGAAATCGACTGTCTCAATCTGAGACAATGTTTTGTGGGATTCCAAAATGTACCCAGACTCGTTCAAGAAGATATTGGCAGTGGCTTCTGCTGTGATTCTCTTCTTGCAAGCAACCAGAATCGCCATCTTAGAAAAGAAATCGACAACCACAAAAACACAGTCATTTCCCCGCTTGGTGGATGGGAGGCCCGACATGTAGTCCATTGAGATGGATTCCCATGGTCTTTCAGGAGTAGGAAGAGGGGTGTACAGGCCTTGTTTCTTAGTGGTTGGTTTGGAAATAACGCAAGAAGTGCAAGACCTGATATGCTTGCTGACCTCCTGTCAAAGTTTCAGCTAGTAGAAATGTTTTTATAACATCACTACTGTCTTTTCGACGCCGAAGTGTCCTGCCACCTGACCGTAGTGGGCTTCCCAGATCAACTTTGCTCGCTCACTTGAGGGAACACATATATGGCCTAGACGACACAACAACCCATCCTGAAGATGAAAATTATTGACAAATGCCTTTGCACCCAACATTTGGTAGGTGGTGGCGAAGTCCGAGTCTGTCTCATAGAGTTGGGGCCATCTGAAGGTCTCATCGCCGTAGGAGTCTAGTACTGTGGTGAGTGCAGCGACTGGTGGTCTGCTGAGGCAATCAACAACATGGTTGGTGCTTCCTGTTTTATACTTGATGTTGAGGTGGAATTGCTGCAAGTATGTGGACCACTTTTGATGGCGGTCATTCTGCAATTTTCCTTGTGTTTGCATGGACTGCAACAGCTTATGATCAGTGTGGATGACTATCTCCCTCCCAAGAATGTAATGTCTCCACTGGCGGCAGACTTGCACAATGGAGTACATTTCTTTTTCGTAAGTAGGGTACTTACGGATAACATCTGATAGTGTTTCACTATGATAGGCCACGGGGTGGCCATGTTGCATGA
The DNA here is from genome assembly GCA_009831015.1 of Picea engelmannii. Classification (NCBI taxonomy): domain Eukaryota; kingdom Viridiplantae; phylum Streptophyta; class Pinopsida; order Pinales; family Pinaceae; genus Picea; species Picea engelmannii. Next base: position 9,609 of record WSFP011517999.1, read on the forward strand.
GAACGACACCCACAACATAGTTAGAAGCATCAGTCTCAATCTCAAAGGGTTGCTGCAGGTCTGGTAGTGAAAGTAATGGGGCTAAGAACAAGCGCTGCTTCAAATCATCGAACGCGTGTTGTTGGGGCTGGCCCCATGCAAATTTTGCCTTACCACCACCCCTGGTTATTTGGCTGAGGGCCCATGAAAATTAGGAGAATCCCAACACAAACCTGCGGTAGAAATTGGCAAGGCCAAAGAAGCTTCGAAGATCAGTGAGTGGGGTTGGGGGTGGCCAGTCACGGATGACTTGGATCTTGGATGGATCCACATGTACGCCATGTTGATCAATGATGTAGCCTAGGTAATGGACCCTATCCATGCCAAAGGAGCATTTTTCCAAGTTGGCATATAGCTTGTGTTGCCGCAGGGTGTGCAGAACCTGTTGAATATGCTGCAAGTGTTCGGCCCAAGTCTTGTTGTAAATGAGAATGTCATCAAGATACACCACTACAAAATTATTGGTGAATGGTCGCAGGATATCATCCATCATCCTCATGAAAGTGGCTGGAGAATTTTTCAGACCAAAGGGCATGACCAACCATTCAAAAAGGCCTTCCTTTGACTTGAAGGCGGTCTTCCATACATCCGTCTGTTCTATCGGGACTTGGTGGTAGCCAGACTTCAGATCAATCTTACTGAAGTATTTGGCCCCCATGAGTTGATCAAGGAGGTTGTCAATTCGAGGAATCGGGTATCGATTTCTGACTGTGATTTTATCCAGAGCCCGATAATCAATGCAAAGTCATCAGGTTCCATCTTTCTTCTGTACCAGCACAATTGGGCTCCCGCAAGGTGATGAGCTAGGATGGATGTGGCCCTTGTGGAGCAATTCTTGAATCTGTCGCTTGATCTCCTCATTCTCTAACAGAGAGCGACGATAGACTGGCCCATTGGGTAGCAGTGCGTCGGGGGTCAGATTGATGGGGTGCTTGACCTGGAAGTGCAGAGGTACCCCGGTAAGCGAGGAGAAGATATCATAGTATTCTTCCATGACCTTATCTACTTGCTTCTGCTGTGTGGAGAGGTCGGCTGCAGAGATCCTGGATGTGGCTATGATTTTTCTCTCATTCTAAGAGCAGATCATGAAGAAGACAAACTTCCCTGTCTGAGAGATGACCTTCATGCATTGCTTAGCAGAGATCAAGGAAATAACACTAGGTGGGATAGCCTTGGGTATCCTATACAATTTCCTATTCAAAGTAATAATAACACTACGAGGCCTAGACTCATATACAACATGATGTTTCCATAAATAAGGTTGCCCCAAAAGAACATCACAAACTTCGATAGGAGAAACATCACACAATACCTTATATTTGAAGGGCTTGATGTTGTATGATAGTCGACACTATTGGCTGACGCGAAGATCGCTTCCTTGGCGGAGCCATCCAATGGTGTAGGGTTGTGGGTGTGGCGTTGTTGACAGGGCCAGTCGCTTGATGACCTCTGCTAAGATGAGGTTCTTCTGGCTACCACTATCAACAATGAAGTGCAGTGGGGTGCCTTTTACCCACATCTGGGAATGGAAGAGGCGCTCTCCTTCTTCTGGCTCATCTAGTTCACCATGTTGGAGCTTGGTGGTAGAAACGGTGGAATTGGGTTCCGCATCAATGATCCTTCTTCCCCTTTCTGGTTCTAACTCAAAGTCAGAACCTGCATCTGATTCAAAGGCTTTCACTTCAGCCACCAGCGTCTGCTTTGAGCGACAGTCAACAGTGTTATGCCAAGGGCTCTTATGGAAGTCGCACCACTTCCTGGTATCTTTCTTTGTCTTTCCGGTGTCCTTCTTTTCTTTTGGCTTGGACTGGTTGTCCTGATACTGTGCATTTTTGTTCTGTCCTTTTTTCTGTGGGTTGGGGCTACCCTTTCCTAGATTTTGTTGTGAGGGGTTCCCCGACCCAAATTGTCGTGTCTTTTGTTTGATCTTCTACTCGATTTTGACAACATATCGGTAGGCCGCGCCCAAGGATGAGATTTACAGAAATTCCATTTCGGTCTGGATGTATCTATGCAGAGCACCGCAATACTTGAGCACCAGATGTCTCTCTGAATCTTTGATACCCAACTTGGTGCGCAAGGTATGGAAGATATTTGTGAAATCTGGCACTGCTTGGTCTCTTTCTTGCTGCAGTGTGGTCCATTTGGTATACAAGTTGTCATAACTTCTGACAGGGTAGTATTGTTCCTTAATAGAATCCCTGAAGGATTCCTAGGTGGTCGTGACTATAAATAATGAAGGTTCCTCTGTTTCCTTTTTCTCACAGAAAGTTTCCCACCAATCTTTGACATGGGGAACGGCTTTGAGGAGCGCAAAAGTAATATTTTCTCTATTCAAAAAGTTATGGACAGAGAAATACCCTTCTAGTAGATTCAACCACTTGTCTACAACATCTGCGTCTATCTGACCTTCAAATATAGGAATATAAAATTTTATTTGTACCTTGAAGGGGGCGGTGCCTCCTCTTGAAGAAGATGTGTCTCCTGTTGGTAGTCACCGAAGGATTTGCGCAAAATTATCCATCATCTCGTTCCTCTGTTGCGTGAGGGCTTCCTCAATCAACAATTTGAAAGGATCTCCTGTCCTGTCATCTTTCTTTTCTCCTTCCATGAGAGGTCGCTTGGGTGTGCGAGAGATTTTGTCCTCAAGAGAAAGAAGCTCGAGACCCAAATCTTTGTACTTTGACCTCGTTGGGGACATGCATTAAGACGACAAGGAGCAGACTGCTCTGATACCACTGATCCAGATTTTATGAGTAGAATGAAATGACTATAGATTATTACCAGATGCTTAACACAAAATAACAAAGATACAGTAAAATTGGTTTTCTATTCAATAAGAAAATAAGCTGAAACTGTAAAATGCAGCGAAAAACAAACTCGCTGGAATGGTGGTGGCTTATCTCTGAGAAGAGATGTGACGGCTATTCTCATTCGCAAGAAGATCATTAAAATGAGGCTCTCAAGGCCTTTTTACAATAAACAGGAGTTTCAAAAACCCTAAACATCCAAAAACCTAACCTTAGGAGATGAAGC
>WSFP011518000.1:0-12682 GCA_009831015.1 Picea engelmannii
CCCCAGCCCACCCCCAGCCCTCATGTATGAGGGTGAGGATGGAATAATATAGAAAACATATTATGTTTACTCTATTATTCCACCCTCATATATGAGGGTGGGTGAGGGTGGAATAATAGAGAAAACACATATTTAGATCCAGAAATGTAAACATGAACCTTAATTATTAGATAATGATTTTTTAAATTATATATATTAATCATGGTTTTTTTATAATATTTTAAACATTAATTATTCAATGCTAATTCTCTTTCATTTCATTTAATTATAGGAAGTTATATGAAAATCTCTTCCTCTCCCCCAGAGTATAAAAACACCTTTTATTTATCTTTTGTTATGTTTTTCTAGATAACATTTGTAAAAAATCTAATGGTGTCAAGAGAATGTTGTATTTGGATGGTCAATTGGTCTTAGCTTAGGTGGTTGAGAGAAGGAGTGTTCCTAAACAATTCCTCAAAGTGACATGTTGATCTCTTAATGAGTATATTATTGTATAGGAGAAATGTTTTATTTAGAACTTATATAGGGTAACATTTAATATTAAGTAGCTAAAAAATTATTTAAAGAAACTAAATATATTTTTGTAAGTTAGCGATTTATATGTGATTAAAAGGATAGGATAAGAGGATGGTTTGATCTAGTTTTTTTGTAAGCCTGTATCTCAATGAAGTCACATGGTACCTAGTTTAACAAAGTAATGGACCTAGGGTTGGATCTATTGGACTATGGAGAGGTTGAGGTACCTAGTCCTCATTCCATATTTAGATCATGGGAGGAGCTTATAAAGTTGTGACAAAGCACCAAAACATTCACAGAGGATGTGTCCAAGCACACGATGTTTATGTGCCTTAGGGAAATAGTACTAGATGGAGAAAGGAGAGATGGTGGGGGGTGTTAGTTATGTTAGTGCTTACTTGAGGAGGTTGGTAGATCTAGAAAAATACTATCAAGAGATCTGGAAAGGACAAAGGAACCATTCAAAATGGGATTTTTGGGCTTATCTTTGCCAAGAACCATTAAATATGATTCTGTATTCTCTTTGCATGAAGAAAAATATACAACTTTTCACCTCGATGCTAATAATTCTCATAGTTAGAAGACCCATATCCTTATGATTGAAGCCTTGGAGCAATGTGTAATGAGAAACCCTTTGAGGAAGAGACAGAAGAAAAAATGCATTAGGGTTAAGTCAAAGAAGGTAAAAATGATAGTTGGTTGTGATATAGGCCTACAAAAAGTTGAGGGTCTGATGAAATTGGTGATATTTGGTTGTTTCATGTGAAACAAAGTGAAAGGGGTATCAATAAAAAAATGGTTGGAAATGGGTTAGAGAAAGGAAATAGCTTACATCCCTACCTTCAATGTGTTGGTAAAAGGTTGGATCTATTTCGAGTTAAGGAGAAAAAAGGATGTCAGGGAAATATTAAGCCTAGACTGGATATGGGGTCTCTCATGATTAAGTTTAAAGTGGTAGAAACTCATTTTTTACCCTAACAAAGAACCAATGCACATACAACAAATTTTGGTCTCATAGTTAGTATTTCCTGTAGAATTTTGGTGTAAATAGATGCTTGAATCCATTGGAAACACCTTACGAAGGTTCATAGCCTTGGAAGAGGATTTCTAGGGTAAAATGGATCGGTGGGTTGCAAGGATCTTGATCAAATTAGATCTATGGGAAGGCTTACCAGTTGAGATTGGCATTGAATGGGGATCTTGGTATCATGCAAAAAAATTGGATTATTGGAAGCCACCCTTTCATTGTTGTAACATCTCACTCTTACGCGCACTGAGCAACTTATTCTTTGAGTACACTTTCTCGCAAGTGGTCTAGATTATTATAGTATTAAACATTTGATTTTGATTATGAGGCGTTATGGGTTGATGACATATTGTTTTTTGCTGCATTGACATAGATAGGTGCTATTGACTTGGTTTTACTGAGTGTGTAGGATTTTGGACCTCGAGGATGCAGAGGCATCGATGGAACCCTTGGACTTCAGATCGAACCAGGGAGTGAACTACTGGGGTTTGAATGTTTTTATATGTGATATTAGTACATCTGATTAGATTATATGATATGGATATATTTCTGACATGATTCATTGATGATGCAAGCTGACGATAGTTTGTCGACCAGACTCACATGTGGAGTAGAGGGGTCACGCATGACTACTAGAGACGTTGAGGGAAATGTGTGGGCAACAACCCTGCCACATCCTACTAGCACTTCCGTCGTGGCTTGAACTGTAGGTTAACAACTACCTAGTTCGAGAAGACCCACAATGTCATGAGGGCCAACTACGAAAGTCTCTCATGATGATTCTAAGGGGCACACAATAAGGAGGGGGCCTTATTCCTTAGAGGCCCTTAGTCTCCCACAAGATCACTTCGTGGAGTATTGACTCCACAGGTTTTTGATGTCTACCAAGTTAGTCAAGAGGTGAGTGGCACCCTTGGAGCACGTGGTGTATCATGAAGGGCACGTCGCGCAAGAAAACTAGAAAGAGGCTAGTGGCACCCTTGGAGCACGTGGTGCGTCCTGAAGGGCATGTCGTGCAACAAAACTGGAAAGAGGCAAGTGGCACCCTTGGAGCACGTGGTGTGTCTTGAAGGGCATGTCGCGTTGTTAATTAATAAAGGAATAAACCTAGATGGACTTAAGACGAATAACGTGATAAGAAAAATTTAAAACTTTTCCCCTAATAAAATGTCGCCCAGCCTCAAAAATTAAAGTCTAGGTCTAAATTTACTGGTGGTAAAATTTTATCTATTATTAAAAAATAAAAATAAAAATATCTATATATATATTAAAAAAATAATAATAATAATAATAATAATAATAATGATAATCTTGATTAATCTTGTGACAAGAAGGGGGTAAGCAATTAAATCGATTTATATAAATATTTTGGGACAAAATTTAAAAAGAGGGGAAATAATTGTTTTACTATTTAATGCTAATAAAAATTGTATTCCTTACAAAGAAGAAGGGGGGTAAAAGGGTAAGTTTCTACACCTGCCAGTTGAGTTTTAAATGTAAAGGGAAAGAGGAAAATCTACAATAATTAGGAAACTAGGAAAAAGCAGGAAACATAAAAAGAAAGGGGAAACACAAGGAAAAAATCAGAAAGTCTAACATAGAAAGGTATCTAGCATTAAATAACCTTCTAAATTAAACTGAACTAGTAAATTAACAATGGGGAAATCCATTAAAACCTGTAAGGGATTTTGGGGACACCTAGGAGCGATTCTAGGAATGACTCTGGGTGGCTGAGGGAAATAAGGGTAAGTCATTAATTAAAGAAATCAGTTTTTGGAGGAAAGAAGGGGATGGGTGACACATGTACGGGGAGGATTATAGTGAATTAAGTTTATGAAAAATAATTTAAAAGGGGTTTTGGGAAAGTTTTTTATTTTGAAAATCTATATAATGGAGGGAGGCGAATGATGAGAGGCCTCTTCTATTTTGCGTAACGTTACGCTACAGAAATCCATACTTGATTGACTTAGCTTGTGGGAGTTGGGATACCCAGCTCAGTGAAGAGTGGTAGGTCATCCTTGCGAGGTGAGCTGGGAGCTAGTTGATTCTCTGGTTAGCATGCGTGGCCCCTTTACAACTCAAGGGGCTAAGGGGGGAGAAGAGTACCTCTAGCGTTGTCTAGGACGTATCGGTGAAGTCTCATCGGTTTGGAAGTGGAATTTTTCACGGAGTGTGTGGGACATCAACTCAAAGTGGGCGATTGGGAAATGATACACTTTCTTTTATTCTTCTTGGTAGATTGTTAGTATGATTTATGCTTTTAGTATTGTATGATTAATATGGTAAATAATATGATAGTCTTAGCATTCTAGTTGATGAATGAAATTTTCCCATAGCCTTAGCTTGATGATTGATTGATTTCCCATGGCCTTCGATCCCTGTATGTCTTGACCATCCTGTGGCTTATTGATTTTGATGGTGGCAGTATTTTTTTTCCTTCATCCTTAGCTCATCAATCCATGCCTGAGAAGTCGGACAAGATCCTGATCTACAGTCGTCACTTCGGCGTTAATCGACCTATGGATCTCAACAACCTACTTTTTTGTGCATGGATGATGAGAGAAGGATGTTCCTACCAGTCGTCTACCCCTTTTGGTTGTTCTTTTTGACTATGGTCATGGCACTTCCGACGAACATTTACCCCGTGCCTTGTACATCTTCGTTCCCTGTGGTTTACTTCTGCACCTAAATTTATTTAAGAAGAATTTTTCCTGTGCTTGCCCTCGTGTTGACGGTCCTTACCTTGCTTGGGTTGTGATTTTTTCCATGCTTTAATTTATTGAAAAACGAAATGGTTATGATCCCTGTCTGTGTTTTTCTTGGGTTGTGACCCTTTTTCCATGCTTTATTTCATTTGAAAAGCAAAATAGTTATGATCCCTATCTATGTTTTTCTTGGGCTATGACCCTTTTTCCATACTTTATTTAATTTGAAAAATGAAATAGTTATGATCCCTATCTGCGTTTTTCTTGGGCTGTGATTTTTTTCATGCTTTTAAATTCATTTGAAAAATGAAATGGTTATGGCCTCGATCTGCATTTTTTATTGGGCTATGACTATTAATGGATTTTGCAGTATGATAATGGATTGTGCTAGAGTCCCTCTTCTTCGATGGGGACTAAAAATACATAAGAAGAAAGTAACCAAATGTCCTTCAAAACAATCAAGATTTGACTGCATATTTTTAAATGGATTATAAAGAGATCAATCACACTGAAAACATTGACACTATAAACCTTATGAATTAACATGGAATCCAACTAGAAACAAAGAATTTAGTGTGGGCAATTATAGTAGTGTGAGTGTAGAAGACGTTGGCATAGTGCTAAATTTAGATTCCATTTCAGTGGAAAAATGACTTCTCAAAGTGTAGTTTTATTAGTTTATAAGAAAACTCAAATGTGTGAGTTATAATTTTTGTTATAAAAAGAAATAGAAGCAAGAGAGGCATAATTAAAGTTTCAATTGTATGTCAATATAGTAGAATATAGAGAACCTTAATTGTTCCTGTAAGCAATAAGGACATTTTAGAACCCAGACTGTAAAGGATCCTTGCAAGAAGAACTCAACCAACGTTTGACTAATGTCATCTTGGTATTGTTCATAATAAGTTTCTATCAAATTGGGAAAAGTTGGTGCAATAATGGATTGTGCAGTGTGTGAGTATCCATGTCTGCGTCTTTGTAGGGTACCCCAGGTGAAGGAAAAATGAATTCTTTATCCCTAGCTGTGATTTTTTTGGTATGTCGTCAAAATATTAAGTCTTCACCTGCGTGGCATAATTAATCAGACAACGAATTTATTTGGAAGGATTTAAACTCTGTGTTTTGCCCCATTCATTTTTTTTAATTGACAGATGCCCCAATTCCATTTTTAATTAACAGATGCCCCAATTCCATTTTTAATTGACAATTGCCCCTTTCCGTTTTTAAAAGACAGTTTGCCCCATTCATTTTTTTTTAATTGATAGTTTGCCCATTCCGATTTACCTCATCCCGCTTTTGACAGTCAGTGCATAACTCAATTAAAGATGCTTTATTTATTCAGTTGTGTTTTATTTAGATTACCTGGCGAATGATCAATATACCTGCATTCTGAATGACATCGTTAACCATGACATTGACTGCATTAAACGACTCTGAAGGGCATTAATTGTGACTAGGATTATGGCATTAAATCTCATTAAAAGAATATGGCAACAATTCTCTTTCATTGTAGGTGGCTCTAATTTCTCATTAAATGTTTTGGCTCTAATTTGTCATTAAACGTACATGGCTCTAACTTCCCTTGAATGTAGATGGCTTTAACGACATTGTCACTTCCTAGCAGATTTTTTAAAGGTTAATAGATAGATGTCATCTGGTGCAGTTAGTGTAGACAGACCACTTGTTGTGATGTAAGGTGTTAATAAGTATTTCATTATAGTTTTCTGCATTGATATGGTAAAGGTTGTTTATGATATCAAATGCTAGTTAGATTACATTTTTGAATTAATTTAGAACTTCCCTTTTAGATCGTAAGAATGACAAAATTGATCTGTATTCAATGCTTTTTAGATGGTATTTATTGACTGGTTAGACTTGGTAAAAGGGGTGGGTGGTTGACAAGTCTTGTATTGGTTTGTGTCTTCCCTCATAGTCGTCCTCTGGTATCTCTTCAACCCGTTGTTGGGGTTTGGGTGTGTCTTCCCTGGTAGTCGTCCTCTGGTATCTTGTCAACCCATTGTTGGGGTTTGGGTGTGGTTTCCCTCGGTATTCGGCTCCTAGTGTGTCGGTTTTTTCTAGACTCCTCAGTCCAAATAGGATGTGTGGTGCCAAGGTTTGGACATGGCTATCACCTGGGGATGGCATGATTCCTATGAGGGGATCATGGCATGCCCTATTGGATAGCAGCGAACAAGAACTTGGCCAGAGACGGTGCATTCAGTGTGAGTGTTGTTGAGCGTTGTAAGTTGATTTTGGTGCCGAGGTGGAACGCCTTCATGCGTTGGGTTTGCGTGCCTTGAGGTTATAGTCTTTTTCATCTTTGGTCGGGTGTCGGGAGGGGGATGTTGTCCCTTATCTTGTAGGCATGTCTTGTTTGCATCGGGTGGGTAGTCATTCCTCCTTTTTCTCTACGCATGTTTTCTCAGTTGCCCTTGTGCCTGGGGCATGGAGTCATAGTTTCCCATTGCCTGGATGGTGCGCTTGCGTCGTCGTTAGTTGTGTGGTTATAGTTGACGTCATTGCCTTCTTTCCTTTAGAAAAACAAAATTGCACTTTTCGTTTTATGTATAGCCGTAACAATCGAGGACGTTACATTTGGTATCAGAGTGGGTTCAACCTGCGACTTGGGATCACTACAGATTTCGTTGATATGATTTGATTATAATGTTGCTAATTAAGTTGACTTGTACTCATGCAAGTAATCATGGTTAGAGGACGTCGTGAAGGTAGACGACGGGGTGATAGGGGAGGAGGCGCAACGCCTCCAGTAGCATCCATGCTTAAGGGGTCTAACCCCCAGGGAGACGAACATGTTGTCGAGTAGGAGAAGATAGCAGTGGGTGATGTGGTTGGAATGATGAGATATTTTCAACGCATGTCTGAGGCACTGATCATCCGTTTGGAAAAAGATGAGGCCAGAGCACCGACACCCCCTAAGGGTCCACTGTGCACTTCGATCGGTACTGGTAGCATACACAGTGAGCTCGAGAAGGTAAAATTTACCGATTTCTTTGGTGCCTCGGATAGCATAGTCCCTGAGGCATGGTTGGAGAATATGGTGATGTGATTTGCACTTCGCGACTATACCTCCAACATGAAGGTCCGCATGGCATTATTTCAACTGAAGGGGAGCGCTCTTATATGGTGGAAGACAATCCTACCACAACTGAACATGGCCATCAAAGACGTGTCATGGGAACTGTTCAAGGAACGGTTCCGAGAGAGGTACCTATCAAAGGAATTCATTGAGCGTCAGCTCAACGAGTTCAACTCCTTACGACAGGGTGGTTGTACGGTGCCTGAGTATGAGGCCCATTTTATGGAGATGCTCTTGTATGCTCCGCATCTTAACACTGAGAAACTTAAGGTCAATAGGTTTGTATTTGGACTTAATGGTAGCATACGTGCAAAGGTTAGGATTATTTTTCCTCAAACCTTGCATGATGTCGTCTAGAAGGCCCTCATAGCAGAGGAGGATCTTATCAGCGAGGGTCAGAGCAGGACTCTAGCGAGACCAGCAGGGCAGGTGTCATCTGGTGCACATCAGCATCGGACACTAGCCAAACATATGCTAGGATATCATAGCTTCTAGAGGGGATACAATTTCACTACAACTCAGTGATTGGTGCCTCAACAACGGACACCTTATCGGGGACCACAACATCAGCAGTAGCATCGACCACAGCAGTAGCAGTTTAGTCCTGTTTAGTAGAATAGACTAGGATTCCAGGCCAGTGGGATGACATCTTCTACTTCGGGTACCAGGAGTACTGGACTGAAGAAGGGGTGTTGGATGTGTGGGGAGCCACACTACCGGTGCAACTACCCTATGGAGAGGACTAGAGCATCTAGACTAGTCGAACCCACTACCGTGGGAGATTTGGGCAAGGCCCATCGAATTCATGTAGTGGTGAATAACCACCAGGAAGAGCACCAATCGACTATGCTCGAGATGAAAGGTATTGTCGCTAACCAAACACTTAGTATTTTGATAGATCTTGGTGCTACCGAGAGTTTCATTTTTGGTGCAACGCTAAAAAGGATTAAGGTAAAGGAAGTCGAACATGATGAGTTTAGCTTCGTAGAGATGGCTTCGGGAGACAAACAAAAGGTTGGGGGAAAAGTTACAGGCTGTATCCTTAACTTGGGAGAGTTTTTCACCAGGTCCAACCTGTACGTCACGATCTTAGGATCTTATGACGTCGTGATCGATATGGACTGGTTGGAATTGCATGAGGCGATACTCAACTGTAAGATGAAATGGTTGAGCTTCGTCGATGATGAGGGACAAGGACACATGATTGTAGGACGGAACCAGGGAGTTTCCCTAAGGTTCATCTCTTCCTTGCAGCTACGGAAGAGCATGCACAAGGGATGTAATCTTTATGTGATCCTTGCGTTAAACGAGAGGGGAGTAGTAGAAGGTCTAGAAAACCTTCCGGTGGTGAGAGAGTTTGCGGATGTCTACTGAGAGGAGTTTCTTGGGATGCTGCCAGAGACGGAATTGGAGTATACTATAGACCTAAAATCGAGGACTGAACCAATAGCAAGAATGACTTATCGGATGTCGACCCCGGAGTTACAATAGTTGAGAATGAAACTGAAGGAGTTGTTGGACCTGGGACTTATACGTTCAAGTGTGTCACCGTGGGGTGTGCCTGTTATTTTCATACGAAAGAAGGATGGGTCATGGAGGCTCTACATTGACTATCATCAATTTAACAAGGCAACGATCAAGAATCAATATCTGTTGCCGAGGATTGATGATCTGTTCAATCAAATGAAGGGTGCGACGATGTTCTCAAAGATCGATTTGCGATCATGATATCACCAGTTACGGATCAAGGATGATGATGTCCCTAAGACCACCTTTAAGAAGAGGTTTGGACATTACGAGTTTACTATTTTACCGTTTGGACTGACAAATGCCCCAGGGGTATTTATGAGTTTGATGAATGGGGTGTTTCGTGAGTACTTGGACAAGTTCATCCAAGTATTCATTGATGATATTTTGATTTACTCTCAGATGACGGAGGAGCATGATGAGCACTTGCGCTTGGTACTATAGTGTCTGCGAGAGCACAAATTGTATGGGAAGTTTTTCAAATTCTCATTTTATCAATTGAATATTCATTACTTAGGGCATGTCATCTCCGGTGAAGGTATCATCGTGGATCCAGCGAAGGTCGGGGATGTTATGGAATGGCCTGCATCAACGAACGTCCCAAAAGTATGTAGTTTCATGGGTTTCTTATCGATGGTTTGTTGAGGGATTTTCGAAGATAGAAAATCTGATCACAGAATTGCAGAAGAAGAACAAGAAGTTTGTTTGGACCGAGAAATGCGCGGAAGCATTTCGGAGGCTCAAGGAGTTGTTGACAACAACACCGATACTAAAGGTCCCTGACATGGATGCAGACGTCTTGTTATGCACTGACGCATCCAAGGAAGGCTTAGGCAAAGTCTTGATGCAAGACAGTCGAGTGATCACTTACATCTCGAGGAAACTGAGAAGGCATGAGGAGAACTATGCGACACATGATTTGGATTTGTTAGCCATCATTTATGCCTTGAAGGTTTGGAGACACTACCTTATTGGATGAAAATTTAAACTAAATATGAACCACTGTGGACTACAACACCTCTTTACGCAAAGTGACCTGAATGCGCAACAACAACATTGGTCAGAATTTCTTAGCGAGTACGAATTCAAGATCACTTACATAAAAGGAACAACGAACCAAGTGGCAGATGCATTGAGTCAGAGACCATTCATATTTTCGGTGATGCCTCTTCAGATGAATCTACGTGAAAATATTCTAACTTTACAGCGTGACGATGATTGGGACAAAGAGGTCGAGGGTTTTATCAGACAAAACACAATGATGGTACCAAGATTTGAAGGATTTACGTTTGACAACGATGGATTATTGAGGTTTAAAAATCGGATTTACGTACCACTGAGGAACGAGTTGAGGAGCTTGATCCTAAGCGACGCTCACAGAGAAGTCTACATGGCTCACCCGGGAGTCACGAAGATGAGGGCAGACCTTAAACCCTTATTCTTCTGGAAGGGAATGAAGGTAGACATAGTAAAATTTATGGCCATATGTCTAGAATGTCAGTAGGTAAAGGCTGAACATATACATCCAGCAATATTACTACAACCACACGTTATTCCATAATTGAAATGGAAGGTTATTTCGATGGATTTTATTGTTGGATTGACTCTGACGGCAAGGAGAAATGACTCGATTTTCATAGTAGTAGACACTCTGACGAAGAGTGCTCACTTTATTCCTGTGCGTACGATGTATCAGGCACCTAACATAGCTATATTTTTCATCAGTGAGATTGTGAGGCTACATGGCGTGCCTAAGAGGATTATATTCAATCGAGGATTGGTGTTTACTAGATGATTTTGGACGAGTTTCCAAGAGGCCTTCGGAACCCAACTTAACTTCAGTACTGTGTATCACCCGGAGACTAACGGACAGACCGAACAAACGAACCAAACCTTAGAGGACATGTTGCGCATGTACGTGATGGACCAACAAAAGCGTTGGGAAGAATTCTTGCCACTAGTGGAATTCGCTTATAACAACAATTACCAAAGCACCATTAAGATGGCGCATTTCAAGTTTCTTTACGGGTGACCGTGTCAGACGCCTTTGAGTTTGGATCAAATTGAGGATAGGGTCCTGGTGGGACCAAAAGTGATCCAAGAAATGGAAGAGAAAATGAAAACCATAAGACAAAGGATTAAAGAAGTGCAGGATCGACATAAGAGTTATGTCGATGCACACCGTGTCGACCATAGTTATGATGTTGGCGATCGAGTCTTCTTGCGTGTTAAACTGCATAAGAGTTCAATCAAGTTTGGAAAGGGAGCTGAACTCTCTCTTAGGTTTGTGGGACCTTTTGAGATTGTGGAAAGGAAGGGGCCCATGGCCTATCGACTAGCCTTGCCTGATTCTTTGAGGCATATGCATGATGTTTTTCACGTATCTGTTTTGAGACATTATATTAGTGATCCTACACACATTATTGACATGAGTTCCTTGTAGGTATCAGACGAGGGGCCGCTCATGGTTGAGTTGATCCGCATCTTGGATCATTGTGTTTGACAACTATAGTGTCGAACCGTAGATCAGGTCAAGGTCTAGTGGGACAACTATAGTCCACACTCGACAACCTGGGAGGACGCATATGATATGTGCCAACAGTTTCCATTTTTGTTTGATAGATAGACTATGATATTGTGATAAACTTTATTTCGACACTTATAGAATGTGAAACTTCTAGACAATGTTTAGACCAAGAGGGGGTGTATGTAAAATCCCTCTCTTGTGCGCACTGGACAACTTATTCTTTTAGGACACTTGCTCGCAAGTGATCTGGATTATTATACTATTAAACATTTGATTTTGATTATGAGGCGTTATGGGTTGACGAAATGTTTTTTTTTTTCTGCATTGACTTAGATAGGTGCTATTGACTCGGTTTTACTGAGTGTGCAGGATTTCAGACCTCGAGGATGCATAGGCATCGATGGAACCCTTGGACTCTGGATCGAGTCGGGGAGTGAACTACTGGGATTTGGTTGTTTTTATATGTGATATTAGTGCATCTGATTAGATGATATGATATGGATATATTTCTGACATGATTCGTTGATGATGCAGGATGACGATATCTTGTTGACCAAACTCACATGTGGATTAGAGGGGTCATGCACGACTACTAGAGACGTTGAGGGAGAGGTGTGGACAGCATCCCTGACACAACCTACTAGCACTCTCACCGTGGCTCGAACTACAGGTTAACGACTACCTATTTCGAGAAGACCCACAATGTAGTGAGGTCCGACTGTGACAGTCGCTCACGATGATTCTAAGGGGCGCGCAATAAGGTGGGGGAATTATTACTCAGAGGCCCTTAGTCTCCCATAAGATCACCTGGCGAAGTATTGACTCCAGGGGTTTTTTATGTCTACCAAGTCAGTCAAGAGGCGAGTGGCACCCTTGGAGCATGTGGTGCGTCATGAAAGGCATGTCATGCAAGAAAACTGGAAAGAGGCAAGTGGCACCCTTGGAGCACATGGTGCGTCCTGAAGGGCACATCACACAAGAAAACTGGAAAGAGGCGAGTGGCACGCTTGGAGCACGTGGTGCGTCTTGAAGGGCACGTCGCGCAAGAAAACTGGAAAGAGGCAAGTGGCACCCTTGGAGCACGTGGTGCGTCCTGAAGGGGATGTCGCGTTGTTAATTAATAAAGGAATAAACCTAGATGGCCTTAATATGAATAATGTTATAAGAAAAATTTAAAACTTTTCCCCTAATAAAATGTCGCCCAGCCTCAGAAATTAAAGTCTAGGTCTAAATTTACTGGTGGTAAATTTTTATCTATTATTAAAATATATATATATATATAT
>WSFP011518003.1:0-12682 GCA_009831015.1 Picea engelmannii
CTTTAATTCTTTTCCCAGCTCTAATGTTTTCTGACATTCTTCCCCACAGACTTATACTGAAACAAATATCTATTTTTTGTTCGCCGAGAAGACCCGCAAACCCTTTTTGAAGCGTCGTTATTATAGCAAACTTGTCGCAACATTCGTCAAATGCAACATATTTATAGATTTTGTAACGTCGCAATTCCGACGTAAAAAAGTCCTAAGTGACCATTGGTATTTTGACTTGGTGAACATACTAAAGTGACCGTTGGAGGGGAAAACCTAGTTTCCAGAACGTCGCAATTGCGACATACATCTTCGCAAATGTGGCAAGAGAGACGTTCCAGTGGAAAATGTGGCAAGAGCGACGTTAACGTGGCAAGACCGACGTTAACGTGACAAGAGAGACGTTCCAGTGGAAAACGTGGCGAGAGAGACGTTCCAGTGGAAAACATGGCGAGAGAGACATTCCAGTGGAAAACGTAGCAAGAGCGACGTTAACGTGGCAAGACCGACGTTAACGTGGCAAGAGAGACGTCAACGTGGCAAGACCGACGTTATCGGGCAACATGGATTTTTTTTATTTATAAATTTCCTCTAATTTGCGACAATATGGACAATTTTGTCCATAACGCCGCAAATAAAACGTCGAAATTTTTACTATATGTATTAGTGACTACTTCAACATGGTGGTTTTTATTTCTACATGGGACCTCAATTCTCTAGTCTACTTCAACACTATGATCCACACTTGTCCATGGGACCATGGTATATGGTTGTACACCCTCATAACAAGTGTTGAGGACAATGCTTTCATAAGGGGGATGGAATGTAGTGTAGTTAGAGAGGTAGCGGGGGGTGAGGGCACGAAGGGCCCATAGTAATAATAGTGGAGACCATTAAATGTAAGGTGGACTAGATCCACTATATTATTAAATAAAGCCCACTATGTTACTTAGATATAATAAATGTAAGATGACTTACTAGAAGGTTCTACATCTAGAAGGTTCCTCCTCTAGAATTTTCTTAGGGGGTTGGTAGCACTATATAAATGGGTTCAAGCAATGTAATGGGGTTTGAAGAAGAGAAGTATTGTATTTGGAGCGATATCTTAGTAGGAGGATGCCCCCTCGAAGAGGCAAGTGAAAAAAAGATGTTCCCTTCCATAATAGGATCCATTGTATGGTGTTGCCCTACCCTAAGGGTTTGATAATAATAAAGTGTGGTTTTTATATATTGTTCTTTGAATATTTGTGGCGTTTCTATATGCAAGTATTTGGTTACTATCAACATATCTCAAACCACATACTCAACATTGCCAACAAATGTTTCTACCAAGCATGTACCAACATCGTAAGATAAGTGTCTCAACCATGTACCAAAGAATATGCCAAACTATCAACATGTACCATAACAAGCATCAACCATGTACCACAACCTGTATCACAACAAGTGCATCAACCATGCACCAACAACTATACCAAACCATGCATCAACCATGTGATGCAGGAGCATCATTGGAAATCGCATGGAGAAAGACTTATCAATGTCAAGGAATCTGTACAGGAGCTAACACCGATAGTGGCAACAAATATTTGAAATCCGCCTTAACTCAACGCCATAATTTATCTTTTGAGGCATGCTTGAACCCAGAGCCGAAATTACCCTTTGAGGCACGTTTAGATAATTGCGTGTGGAGCAAGAGTTTCCATTATGACTCTGGAATGCGACCGATCTAGGATAGTTGTAGGATAGTCTTAGAGTAGACACGTAGTTAAGGGGGAAACCCTAAGAGCCCTCTGATATATAGAGGTTTTGTACGCCCAAACGAGGCTGGCTGCAGGGTAGATGTTAACCGCAAGTTAGCAGGAAATTGGAGTTTCAGTTGTTGTTTTTGATTCCAGTTGTAACCATTTTCACTTATGAATAGAATAGAGGAAAGTTGATCCAATGCATGGTGTGAACATTGTTTTGCAATTCTCTGTATTGTGTTTTCATGAGTGAATGAATGAATCTCGTTATGAGTAGATGAAACTGTGAATTTTAGGATAATTTTCAATTGTTTCTCTTCTGTTGAAGTAGTGCAAGGTGTGCATACAAAACACAAAGAGTGCGTTGATAGAATCTGTTTCGGTTTCGAAGCTCAGAAGAGATAACACAAAACTTTCCCTTTGCAAGGAGTGCAAAGAGACTGGTTCAAGGCGTGTACAGTCATCCACGAGAATACAAAACCTTGCTTAAAGATCTGGTGTAAGGAGTGCACAGATTAGAGACTCAACTAAGTGTCGAAGAGGCTTTGCAAGAAGTCGAGGAACCAGTAAAGGAGAACGCTTGGAGGGTGAGAGGAATTTCTCTTCGAGAAATCCCTAGGATTTGAGTTATCGAGATCCCTGAGACGCAAGGAGTGCGCGGGAAATCGAAGTCTTCATGAGACCAAACTCAGGAGGGGTAACACTTTTCATAAGTGTTAAGGAGGCCTACGAATCGAACATGTCAAAGGAGCAAAGGTTCGAAACCTTTGGACACCCAGAAAACCTTCTAAATCTAAAGAAGGGGTAAACCCAAAGGAGGAGAGATCTTGGCCGTTCGATCCAAACACAAGAGAATCAAAACTGTCCATCAGGAAGGACTCGTGTTGTGGGGGAGTCAAAGGGCGGAACGCTAGGGATTTGTGAAGCTCGAATCCGTGACTTGATCTGAGTCATTGGATCCAGGAGAGAGCTAGACTGTTGATTGTCCATGGTGGAATATCGACATTTCGGGGATCAAAGGGTCAGAGGTGACAAGTCTTTCGGCTTCGCAAGGTGCGAAGCCCCGAAACCTTCGGGACCATCAAATATGAGGAGGGATCTGGACCGTTGACCTAGAAGCATCACAATTTTGGTAAGGGAACTCTGAAGTCACAAAACGTGAAACACCGACTTGATCGCAGCCGTCGATCAAGGGGAGCTCTGGACTGTAGATCTCGGGTCATTGCGATTTCGGCTATCGGGTGAACAGAGGTAAAAATGCTCCTATGGTCTCGAAACGAGAAATCGTGACGCACCTTTCCTTCGAGCGCGTGCTCACCACTAGTGGTCACACAGGAGAGGGGGCTTAACTTAGAGGAGCTAGCACCCGTTTGGCATTGAGGTTCGAACGACGCTTGGGAGAGAAGCCACGGGTCTCAGACGATCTGCATATTTGGAGAAAGGACATGTGAAAGTGGGTTTGGGGTCTAGTAGAGACCTGAAGAGTCAATCAGACTCAATAAATTGATCGATCCTAGACCGGGAGGTTGCGCAACCCTTAGGAGAGAAGGGGGGTCTGCACCAAGTGGTATCAGAGCTGATTTTCACTTGTAGATTTCAAGCTAAGGAGACAAAATAACTCAAAGTTGCACTCTGTGTGTGTGACAAACAATCAACGCAATGCCACCAAGGAGATGAGGAGAGCAACCTTTATCCAATCGAGTTGTAGAAAGGGAGATGCGAGAACTTCGTGCAAGATTAGAAGAAATGGAGGTAGCAAAAAGGAAAGAACCTGACACTGAAGACGTCAGTGACGCAGAAAGAGAAGAGGCAGTGGGCGAGAATGTCGCCGGAGAAGCTACAGGAGAGGATGTTGCCAAAGAACACTTGCTAAGAGTAGTTGCGTGATTGGGAGGCAGAGTCAAGATAGCGGTCCCAATGTATGAAGGAAATTTAGACGCCGAGAAGATGGTGGATTGGATAAGGTCCATGGACAAACATTTCGACTATGAAGATGTCGATGAAGAGAGAAAGGTGATACAGGCTATCACCAGGCTAATAGGACATGCATCATTGTGGTGGGATGAACTGCAGGCTAAAAGGAGAAGCAAAGACAAACAAAAGATAAAGAGTTGGGATAGAATGGTACCCAAGTTGAAGGCTAAGTTCATGCCCAAGTATTATCATATCAATCCGTTCAGGAAAATGCAGAACCTAAGACAGAAAGGGATCATAATTAAGGAGCATACAGAGGATTTCTATAGGCTGAACATTAGAACTGGGCAAAGAGAGAGAGATGAAGAAAAAGTTTCCAGGTATATGAATGGCCCGAGATATGAAATCTAGGATGAGATCAGTATGATGTTAGTAAGGACAGTGGAGGATGCTTATGAATTTGCACTGAAAGCAAAGGAAATGTTGGCCAGGAAACAAAGCCAACGAGGAAGAGGTAAAAGCTCGATCCCAAGAAAAAACAAGGGATTTACCCGTGACAGAGCACATCAGTCTAAGGATGAATCTGAGAAACCACACAATCACTCGGAAAGAGGAGGAAGCTCCCGAGAAAGATAGGGTGGTGGAAGAAATTCTTCCAGAGGAAGAGGAAGAAGAGGAGGAGGAGACGTAAGATGTTATGCCCGTGGAAAGACAGGACACATGTCTTGGGAATGTCCCAAGAAGAAGAAAGAAGGAGGAGGTGAATCTCACATTTCAAAAGCACAGAGGAGAGATGTTGATGTAGAAGGAGTAGATGATGGAAGATCCCTGATGTTGAGGAAGGTTCTCTTGAAACTAGAGGAAGAAATTGAAAGGCCGATGCAGAGGAATAGTCTCTTTAGAACATCTTGCAAGACTAAAGACAAAGTATGCAAGGTTATAATCGACAGTGGGAGAACTGACAACTTAGTATCCACGGAGACGGTGGAGAAATTGGACCTAGAGACAACTGCATGCCCAAAGCCATACAATGTCTCATGGTTGCAGAAAGGACAACAGGTAATGGTTACTAAAAAATGCTTGGATGAAATTAAGATAGGAGGATATAGAGATGAAATTCTGTGTGATGTAATTCTCATGGATGTATGTCATATTCTATTGGGAAGACCATGGTAGTTTGACATGAATGTAATTCACGATGGGAGGAAAAATACATACACACTAGAGAAGAATGGTAGGACACACATGTTGCTGCCAATAGAGGAGAAGAGAGTGAAAGAGGAGGCCAACACAAACATACCTCTCATGAGTGGGAAAGAACTCCTGAAGGAAGTTAAGGAAGAAAATGAGACACAGTTCGCTGTGGTGAGGAAAGCTAGAGTTATCCTTACAAGTACTTCGATGGAGGATTTGCCTGAAGAAGTTTTGTAATTGTTGGATAATTTTGCTGATATAGTGGTGGATGAGTTTCCTAACTCATTGCCACCCATCAGAAGCATCAGTCACCATATTGATTTGATACTAGGAGCAAGTCTATCGAGCAAAGCAACGTACAAATTGACACCTCAAGAGAACAAGGAAGTGAAGAACCAAGTCCAGGAATTGTTAGACAAGGGTTTGGTCAGAGAAAGATTGAGTCCATGTGCAGTACCAACTGTATTGAATCCAAAGAAGGATGGAGTATGGAGAATGTGTACATACTCAAGAGCCATTAATAAGATCACCATCAGGTATATATTTCCTTTACCCAGAATGGATGATTTAATGGATTGCTTAAGTGGAGAAAATTTCTTTTCCAAAATAGATTTGAAAAGTGGATATCACCAGATTAGAATGAGCGAAGGTGATGAGTGGAAAACAACCTTTAAGACAAATGGAGGTTTGCATGAGTGGCTTGTTATGCCATTTGGATTAACAAACACTCTGAGTACTTTTATGAGGTTTATGAATGGAATACTGAAAGATTTCATTGGCAAGTTTGTGGTTGTATTTCTGGATGATATATTGATCTTTAGCAGAACTAAAGAGGAGCATTTGAGGCACCTGACATTAGTGATGAGGAGACTACAACGGGAGAAGTTGTTGATAAATCTGAAGAAGTCCTCTTTTATGAAGACATAACTCATTTACTTGGGTTTTGTGATCTCTTCAAATGAACTAAAGATGGATCCAGAGAAGGTGAAAGCAATCAAAGAATGGCTGTCACCAAGGAGTATGTTCAAGGTAAGAAGCTTCCATGGATTAGTGAGCTTCTATAAGAAGTTTATCAGAGACTTCAGTGGAATTTGTGCGCCAATGATGGATACAGTGAAGAAGACGCACACATCTTTTAAATGGACAGAGGAAGCCGAGAAGAGCTTCAATACAACGAAGGAGAAAATAACAGAACGACCAATTCTGGCCTTGCCGAATTTTGAAAAAACATTTCAGGGGAGATGTGACGCAAGTGGAGTTGCAATTGGATCAGTATTGAGCTAGGACAATAGACATGTTGCATATTGTGATGATATAGATTTCAAGGAAGCATATGAAGCATGTACGAACCCTGTGCTGAGAGACAGAAGCCAGTGGACGAAGTACATGATTCAAGAGGGATTGTTGTTCAAAGGGAATCAATTGTGCATACCAAAATGCTCAATGAGGGATAATATTTTGAAAGAAAAACATAGTGGAGGATTGGCTGGACATTTCGGCCATGATAAAACTTTTGCATAGCTGAGAAGTTCATACTATTGGCCAAGTATGAGAACACAAGTGATAAAGTTTGTGAACAAATATAGAATCTGCCAACATTCAAAAGGAAAGAAATAGAACACTGGATTGTATCAACCATTACCAATACCAGAGAGGCCTTGGGATGCAGTAAACATGGATTTTGTATTGGGATTGCCAAGAACGCAAAGAGGATTTGATTCCATATTTGTGGTGGTCGATAGATTTTCAAAGATGACACACTTTATCCCATGCCAGAAGACCAGTGATGCAACACACGTTGCAAATCTGTTTTTCAAGGAAGTTGTAAGACTTCACGGCCTACCCAGAAGCATTGTGTCGGACATAGACACAAAATTTGTTGGTCACTTTATGAGGACACTATGGAAGAAGTTGGGGACATATTGTTCCTTCAGCTCAACTTATCATCCTCAGACAAATGGATAGACTAAGGTGGTAAATAGAAGTTTGGGAAACTTGTTGAGGAGTCTGGTCACTGAACACCATAATTAGTGGGATCAGATTCTGCCGCAAGTAGAATTTGCATACAATGACTCACCAAACAGGAGCACTGGAAAGAGCCCATTCCAAATATTGTATGGAATGCAACCCAGGAGAGTATTTGAGTTGAGAGACTTGGAACAGAGTAAGATCAAGAGCACTGGAGCAGAAGATTTTGCTGCATACATGCAAAAGCTCCATAGTCAGATCAGAGGATAGTTGTAGAGTTCTAACCAGGAATATAAACACAGAGCTGATCAACATCGTAGAGAACTTCAATTTGAAGTAGGAGACCAGGTTCTGGCACATCTCAGGAAAGAGAGGTTCCCTAGAGGAACATATAACAAGTTGAAGATGAAGAAGATAGGACCATGTAAGATCTTGATGAAGTTTGATGCAAATGCCTATGAGATTGAGTTTCCAGATGATGTGGGCATATCACCCATATTCAATGTTTCAGACCTGTATCCTTACAGGAAAGATGATGCAGAGAGATCAAAAGATCAAGTGAAGATCCAGTGGGAAACGAAAATGCCCACAACTGAAAATCCATAGATGGAGAAAATTGTTGATCAGAGGATTGGCAAAAAGACCAAGAGGAGAATTTATTTTGAATATATGGTCAAGTGGAAGGGGCACCCAATAGAAGATTCAAGTTGGGAAAAGGAAGATGCTATCCAGAAGCATGGAAAATCAGTACAGGAGCTCATGGACAGGAGCCCATGAATTTTTGTCAAGGGGAGTATGATGTAGGAGCATCGTTGGCAATCGCGTGGAGCAAGGCTTATGAACGTCAAGTAATCTGTATAGGAGCCAACACCGACAGTGGCGACAGATATTTGAAATCATCCTTAACTCAGTGCCATAATTTATCTTTTGAGGCACGCTTGAACCCATAGTCGAAATTACCCTTTGAGGCACGTTTAGATAATCATGAGTGGAGCGGGAGTTTCCATTATGACTCTGGAATGCGACCGATCCAAGATAGCCTTAGGATAGTCTTAGAGTAGACACATAGTTAAGGGGGAAGCCCTAAGATCCCTATGATATATAGAGGTTTTGTAAGCCCAAACGAGGCTGGCTGCAGGGTAGATGTTAGCCGCAAGTTAGCAGGAAATTGGAGTTTCAGTTCTTGTTTTTGATTCCAGTTGTAACCATTTTTACTTATGAATAGAACAAAGGAAAGTTGATCTAATGCATGGTGTGAACATTGTTTTTCAATTCTTTGTATTGTGTTTTCTTGAGTGAATGAATGAATCTCGTTATGAGTAGATGGAACTGTGAATGCTAGGATAAGTCTCAATTGTTTCTCTTCTGTTGAAGTAGTGCAAGGTGTGCACATAGAACACAAAGAGTGCGTTTATGTAATCTGTCTTGGTTCTGAAGATCATAAGAGATAACACAAAACTTTCCCTTTGCAAGGAGTGCAAAGAGACTGATGCAAGGCTTGCACAGTCATCCGTGAGAATCCAAAACCTTGCATAAAAATCTGGTGCAAGGAGTGCACAAATCGGAGACTTGACTAAGTGTCGAAGAGTCTTTGCAAGAAGTTGAAGAACTAGTAAAGGAGAATGCCTGGAGGGCGAGAGGAATTTTTCTTCGAGAAATCTTGAGGATCTGAGTTATTGAGATCCCTGAGATGCAATGAGTGCGCGGGAAATCAAAGTCTTCACAAGACCAAACTCAGAAGGGGTAACACTTTTCATAAGTGTTAAGGAGGCCTAAGAATCGAACCTGTCGAAGGAGCAAAGGTTCGAAACCTTTGGACACCCAGAAAACCTTCTAAATCTGAGGAAGGGATAAACCCAAAGGAGGAGAAATATCAACCGTTCGATTCGAACACAAGAGAATCGAAACCGTCCATCAGGAAGGATGCGTGGTGAACGATCAACGTTTCGCTGACTCGTGTTGTGGGGAAGTCAAAGGGAAGAACCCTAGGGATTCATGAAGCCTGAATCTGTGACTTGATCTGAGTCATTGGATCCAGGAGAGAGCTGGACCATTGATTGTCCATGGTGGAATATCGACATTTCGGGGATCAAAGGGTCGAAGGTGACAAGTGTTTCGGCTTCACAAGGCGCGAAGCCCTGAAACCATCAGAACCGTTAGATCTGAGGAGGGATCTGGACCGTTGACCTAGAAGCATCACGATTTCAGCTTTCGGGAGAACAGAGGCAAGGGAACTCCGAAGTCGTGAAATGAGAAACATTGACTTGATTGCAGCCGTCGATCAAGGGGAGATTTGGACCGTAGATCTCGGGTCATCATGATTTCGGCTATCAATTATACCCAACTGAATCACCATCAATTTCGATCATACAAATGTCAATCAATTGTCCAACATCTATGGACCTTTCTAAGGGTTGACATCAATTTCCAATATCACTCTCCAATGGTTGACATCAATAATAACCAACTATCCAAGCTAATTGTCTAACAATCTCCCCCTTTGGCATTGATGACAACACCAACATTGATGGAAACAGTTAGACGTGACAACACTCATGCTCCCCCTATGATTATCGCTCCTCATAAATGTTTCTATCTCTCCTCCTTTGACATCAATGGAAAAGGGTATCTCTCGTTGGGATTACTTCCCATGTCTTCATGCCTTTGTTATTTCTCTCCCTCTTTGAACAAAAATGGTAACTCCCCCCGTCGATCTGTTTCTTCCTGATACTGTACCTGTTTTAATCAATCATGGGTAAAAGAATAGATCCCCCTGTGGGTATGTCTCCCTATCTGTATGCTGCTAATCATCTTTTCTGGATCTCTCTCTCTGATGATTTTTCTTCCCTTCACTAAGATGTAGATCAATGTAGGGATACCTCTATGTGTTTCCTTTCCTCTCTTCCAGTGTTGTTTATTGTCAATTGATGCTTCCTCTTGAATTTCAATGACATATACAAAAATAATTCAAAATTTGATTTCTTCATTTACTTGTCATGTTCACTTGAACATATTGTTCAACAATGTCCTTCTGATAATATAACTTCTGTTGACGATTTCTCTTTCCCTGTTATGTTGTTCCTTTAAGTGCTTGCTTTTCTATGACCAAAAAATTCCAATTTTAAATATGCTTCTATGCATCTGACCCATGTTTCCTGTACCTTCTAGGCATATCACAAATCCATCTCTATCCACATGTCAAAAACTATCCATAACTCTGCTACTCAACTATCCGCAATGTTGACCCATTTGTCACTATACAATTTTGAAGGTTTCACCTAAATATACTACAACTGATCATCACATGTTTCTGTTTATCAGACAAAATCAAATATGTCCACTAATTTGATCTATCTTCTCACCAAACTCTACATGTTTGGAACAACCTTTACTGAAGATATCCCTGCCTGAATACATATGTGCAATATAGTCATAACTTTTTACTTGTGTAACTGCCAACTGATACTTTTGTGGGAACACTGCTTCTGAATTGATCAATTTGTTACACTTGAATTCTCTGAATGTGTCTCTGCAATCAATTATTATTGCTCGAAATATGGTTCTCTTATTAGTGGTATCTGTTGCATGGACTCCCCCTATTCAACCTACATATTTATTGGGAGTCTCCAAGCCATATGGCTCAAAAAAATACCCATTCTGATGCGGTGATAAAAAAAGGATCCAGAGAAGACTAAGAACAACTCAAAGTTCGTAGAAGCAACTCAGGACGCTCAGAACAACCTCAATAGAAAAAGAAAGGGAAACAACTAAAATTTCTCAAAACTCAATGAAAAGGACATCATCATGAAGAGCGCATCACACATTTTCTAAGGACGCAAACGACTCGTCAAACATAGTTACAGATCAAAATATATTCGCGGTCAAATTTTGGTCCACCTAGTCCAGTCAGCAGGGGATGAGTCAGCATCCTTATTACTGATGTCAGCACCAATACGAATGACGTCAACATATTTACAACAAACATGGCAGAAGAAGGAGGTGACACGTGCCATGATGACGTCAACATGGTGATGTGGCAGCACTAGAGACTGCCATGTGTCACCCATATT
The DNA here is from genome assembly GCA_009831015.1 of Picea engelmannii. Lineage (NCBI taxonomy): Eukaryota > Viridiplantae > Streptophyta > Pinopsida > Pinales > Pinaceae > Picea > Picea engelmannii. The sequence goes on from WSFP011518003.1 coordinate 10,880, forward strand.
TGGAATTTCTGGACTGATCCATGGACCAGTAAGATTTTTCACGTGGCAGTCCGTACGGTCTGTACAATGACATGGCATGATGAGTTGGTAGTTGGTGTGGCATTCATACCATGATGTGGCGCTGGCATGGAAGGCTAACAATGCAGTGGATGACATGGTCGAATAAGATATTTCCACGTGGCAGTGAGAAAATTCCCAATGACATCCCGTAACCAAAAATTGGAAAAAATAGGATTTGACGGGTTCGCTAAATTTGGCGGCACCATGCTAAATCCGGCCACAAACTATCAGATAGAACCCTGGCTAGAACCATCGCCAAACTAGCGGAGCGGAGTTTGGTTATATATATATATTGTTAAAACAATCAAGCCAAAAGGGGGAGGCCAACATGTTTGAATCCGAGACCTCCTCCCTCCTTAATGCCTTAACATTCACACCATAACCAATGGGCCAACGACCCTTCATTGTAATCTACGCCAGTTTTATTACGTAAAAGATGCATCTGCCCGAGCTCAGAAGGGATGCACACATATGTATGGTCGGGCACACTTTTCGAGACAGAGTACATCAACATTTATTGCAGTTTTAGGGCATAGAAACCGAGACAAAATTCTCTTGGGCCTAGGAGTGCCAGAGTTGGATCGAGGTGTTCAGACAATCATTTTTGGGTAATTCGATGCCACGAATTCAATGGTGTTGTCTGTTTTTTGATATGAACAATATTTATGCAACTTGATTTCAGAATGAGGTATACTTAAGTATTTTTCCAAATTATTTTGTTGAGTTAATGAAAAAGCCTACCCATTTGAGAGCAAGACCCAGAGATGTAGTCCATCAGGGACGAACTCTGTTATCAATTTTTTATGTTCAGATTTGATGCTTATCTCTCTTGATTATTGATCTTTTCCTTCTATATAATGGCGCACTTTAATTTATGCTCATTTAATGCAATTATTTATAAGTCACTCGACGAAAAGATCCTGGATCATGTTGGTATCAGAACAATCGTCTTTGAATTGAATTATTGAGTGTGAATGCTTAATAGGGCCAAGCATAAGCAAGGTGAAGGGAATCTTAAGACTTTCAATTCTGAATTTGGCCATGCATCCCGAAGGAAGAAAATGGCAGATGAAAAACTTTCATATGGTCTTTTATCTCATGTCAGAAATGGTCGAACGAATGTATGGATATTACGAGAAGAGGATGAAGAATAAAGGGAAGAAAAACGAAGAACACGCTGATGATGATTCTTTGATAAACCAAGGGGTTGGGGGAGACCCTCCCGATCCTCCATCTTCACCATCAAGTTCTAGTTCTTCTTCCTCTAAGCTTGCTCATCATTCTCATCATTCTAGCCATAAAGCCTCTTTTAAGAAACCATTATTAAAGCTTGATGTAAAATTTTCTTTACCTATGTTTAATGGAGATGTTAATCCTGACAAGCTAGATAATTGGATCCAACAGGTTGAAGTATATTGTCGTGTTCAACATATTGACGAAGAGGGAGTTAAAGTGCAATTGGCTTCTCTTCGGTTGGAAGGAACCACTCTCGTATGGTGGGAGAGAAAAATTCAGGACATAAGTAAATGTGGCAATCTTCTTTCCTCATGGTCGAAATTTAAATCAATGATAAGGAATAAATTTTATCCATTGGGTTATTTACATAAAGGAATGATGGAATGGAAAAATTTAAGGCAAAGTAAAGGTCAAAATGTACAAAGTTTCACAGAAGAATTTAGGAAAAAATCTCTTGCATTAAACATTCATTTGGATTCTTATGAAACTTTAATGAAGTATATTGGC
>WSFP011518008.1:0-12682 GCA_009831015.1 Picea engelmannii
AATCAACATTATAAGAGAAGTGCATTCTTCTCTTATTGCTGGTCATTTTGGTGTAGGCAAGACAGTGGCTAATTTGCAAAGATACTGCTACTAGCCTAAAATGAATGAAAGTATTTCACGATATGTTCGAGGATGTTCATTATGTGCCACAAGTAAACCTAGAAATCAAAAGTTGGGTTTGTATACTCCACTTCCAGTTCCTTCTCGACCTTGAGAAAATATTTCCATGGATTTTGTAGGTGGTTTACCTATGTTGAGAAAAAATCATGATTATCTTTATGTTGTGGTTGATCGTTTTAGCAAAATGTGTATTTTGATGCCTTGTACTAAGCAGGTTACAACTGAAAAAATGGCACAAATGTTCTTTCAAAATGTTTGGGTGCATTTTGGATTGCATAAATCCATTATTTCTGATCGGGATTCTCGATTTGTTGGAAGTTTTTGGTCAAGTTTATGGGCACTCATGGACACCAAACTTAAAAAGAGCACATCTTTTCATCTGGAAACAGATGGTCAGACAGAGGTGGTAAATCGAATAGTGGTGCATCTTCTTTGTGCTTATTGCAGCAAGCATCCTAAACTTTGGGATGAGCATTTACACTACATTTAGCATGCTTACAATCGTGCTAAGCACTCTTCGACTCAAACGTCGCCATTTGAAGCATTTTTTGGCTATTTGCCCAAATCTCCTTTATATTTTATCTTTGGGAAGGATATTTCTATCGATGGTCAATATGACATTGATAGGGAAAAAAAGTTCATTGAAAAAATTCAGTTGATACATCAAGTGGTGCAAGAGTAGTTGGAAAAGAGTCAAGCTAGGTACAAGACGAGACATGACAAGCATTGTGTTGATCACAGTTTCCAAGTTGGAGATGAAGTTTGGCTTTACATCAATAAGGAAAGGTATAAAGGAGAAGGTAAAAAATTGAAACCAATTTGATATGGTCCTTTCAAGATTATCGACAAGATTGGTAACAATGCCTTTCATTTAGATTTGCCTCCTTATATGCAAATGTATGCAGTTGTTAATGTTGAGAATTTAAAATTGTATGAGCCTCCATTGATTGATGATCATGGAGAGCATGTTCGTATTCCTTCTATAGATGATTTTTCCCCAGAATATCTTACAGAACTGCATGAAGACACCATCCTTGATAGGAGAATGAAAACTTCAAAATGAGGAAATGTGGAGTATCTTTGAGTTGGACTTAAAGGTACCAATCCAAGCAAACCCAAGTGGATTGAGGTTGGAAGGGTGAGGGAACTATACCCTCATCTTCACATAGACTAAATATAGTCTTTTGTAGGTCCAAAAGCTTCCCAATGGGGAGGTGTGATTAGGGGATCAATTTTTTCTCAAAAATTCAAAGTGCTCGGAATCGCTTCAAATCGAACGAGAGCATAGGCCTCGTCATTATGAAACCAACACAACTCTTTCAGGTTCAAACAAATGTCGGGAATGAGAGATATTGCGATCTGTTCGAATCATCAAACATGCAAAAGAAAAGGGATGCTGACTGTGTAGTCCGTATAGTCCATACAGGATGATATGGCAGAGTCCGTACACTAACGTGGAAGAGATGACATGTCAGTTTTTGATTGGCTAACAATTGGGCGAATCATTTTTTGACATGTGGAAGTTTTTGGTTTGTGGTTGGATGCCACGTGGCCCAATCATAGGCCACCACGTGGAATCATTATATTGGTTCAAAATTATATGGCGTCTGTGGGATTCGAACCCCAGACCTCCCCCACTGGTCAAAGCCTTTGTAAAGTATGCCCTCCCAACAGGCTATGCATTGTTCCTTGTTAACTATATGCATTTGAATGTATTTGAATTAAGGTAATGTTTGTTATGGCAGGGGGTTGGGCCAGGGCTTAGCCCCGACCCGTGGTTCTATTGTGTTAACATGTGACCATAACCATAACATATGCACGAGAGTTGTATTATAAATGGAGCCCAGTCCCGGGGTTAACACATAACCACAGTTCAAATGAGCGGGGTTTACGTTTAAGCCTCCGGTCACATGACTTATGGCATGTGACCTTGCCATGGAGTGCGCAAGGAAGTTATGATTTAAGCTTAACCCTTTTTATATTTGCGCGAGGTCACATGGACCCATGTGCCCACGATCTTGGCGTATAGGGGCTGGCGCGCCCATAACCGTCCTACAGTTCACACCGTTGGCACGGTTGCATTTGGTTCTGGGTTTTTACACTTTAAATAGTGTGTGGTAGGTTGAATGGACAAGGGTGCAATTTGTAGATGCAAAGACAACAAGCTTGAAGAGGGGACTTCCAGGAAGCCTAACTTCTTCATTTTTTGGCCAAACAAGGTGCCAAAATAGCCCAGCTAGGGGTTTTTGGGACGCTCTGAAGCCATTGGAGCAGTCTGTTGGTCATTTTGAGCATTGTAAAGCATGTTTTTGAGAACTGTGAGAAAATAATAATAATGATCCATTGGAAGCTGGACCAGGAGATGTAGCCCAAGAGAGGGGTGAACTCTTTTATCATTTGTTGTGTTATGTCTTTATGTTCATTGATTATGTTGTTGTTTATATGCATCTTAAATGAGTAAATCCTATTAATGATGTGTTGCAAATTTGATCCATTTTCTTTTAACACATAAACTTTACTTGCAAATATTTTCAAGATTTCAAGTCTTCTTCATTTTTAGATCAACAACTCAGGAACTCACATAAAAAACGAAAACAAAATTATGAATACAGTTTGTATATCAACGAGCTATTATAATATAAAATTACTTTAAAAATAAAATAAGTCTCTGGATGATCAACCTTATATTGCACAAATACCACTCCAACAGAAATTCAGTCAAGAGTTTCTCAAAGCATCAAATTAATAAAATTATTACTCAATAAAATATGCTTCACAATGATTGAAGTTTGTGATAAAATTTTCTAAGTTCAATTTAATATGAAGTCTAATGATTGTACAACATTACATGGGTACTACTTTCTTTGGGAAGACTTAAGATCTCATTCAAAATGCATTTATAATTTAGTTTATAAATGCGTTTTACTCTTTAGTTTATAATGCTTTATACTGAGATAGATTTATAATTTTATTTTTTTATTTTTTGCCGAATTGTATACTCGATAATCCAATATAGTGGTTGGCTCATGCTAACCTGTTAATAGAGCCTTGTTATTATTCAATTACCATAATTGATTATATCAACTAAAATCAGTGTGCTTGATTACAGGTTTTAAGGTTGATATCCTTTTAGTATCAAGAATTGTTGTGCTCAATTTATTCCTTTAGGTAATAAGCATATCATGTGTGAATATGTTAAATATGCTTAAATCCATTCGAAGATATTTTATTCCTTTTTTCTCTATTCAAGGACTAGGGATGGAACTCAATTAATGTAATTGTATTCATGCCTTAATCAATTCTCTTAGCTTGGTGGATTAGGGTCATCCCACCCCTTTTTACCTAAAGTTAGATGGTCCCTCCTTATCAAATTAATACCCCTCAAGAGGGATGTTGAGAGTTTATTGTCCAGGTACACTGTTGTTTAGCATAAGAATTTTAGTGGGGTCATATTGTCGGATATTAATGTGTGATAAGTGTTGGCATTTTTGTTGTTCCCTGTTTATGGAAAGTTTCTCTGGCACTTAATTCCTCGTTTCAATGATTGACTTAGTTAAAGTTTTGGTTGTGCGAATGAATTGTATTGTATTACTGTTGGTTTACATATTTGACTTCTTGTGCCTCGAGCAATGGAAAATTCTTGTGCCTTGGTTTTAATTTGGCCCCTAGGTGTTGACGTGTTGAGGATGTCATCCTTAAAGTGCGTTGTGTTTTTCCTAACGCAAAGGAGCATGTGTTTAAAAAAAATGTGTGTTATTCACCATAGATCCAATGAAGGGGGTTGTTACATATGGTATCAGAGCAGGTTCAACCCTGGGACCGTGGATCACCAGACTTTCCACTATGGTAAACCCATGAGTACTAACCCTTTCGTTAAGTAAAGACCTTAATGTGTCCTCATGGAGATCGCATTTAGAGGGCACCACTGAGGGTCCACAATGTGTAATAGATGGTGCTGTTAGTATCCTCCAAGATCTTGAGAGAGATGAGTTCAAGCACCCATGAGTGTCACGGACGGTGGTGTCATTGAATCATAGTTGTAGAGAAAGGTGTGTGCTTCACTCTTCGCCTTTATACCTCCAACACGAAGGTCTGCATGGTGGTATTTCAACTGAAGGGAAGCGCTCTTCTATGGTGGAAGACACTCCTACCGCAACTAAACATAGTCGTTGGCGACATGTCATGGGAATTGATCGAGGGACAATTCCATGAGACGTACATTTCTGAGGAATTCGTTGAGCATCAACTCAATGAGTTCGACACCTTGTGACAAGGCAGCCACATGGTGCCTGAGTATGAGTCCTGTTTGGAGATGATTTGATATGCTCTACACCATTTTACCCACAAACTTAAGGTCAACGAGTTTGTGTTGGTATTAGTGCTGGAATTCAACTTCTACTTTAGGTACCATTGTTGACCAGACACTTAGTATTTGTTTGATCAAAGTTCTATCGAAAATTTCCATTCTAGTGCAGTGTTGAAAATGATTAAAGTAAAGACAGTCAAACCAGATGAGTTTTTCAGAGATAGATTTGGGATCCAAACAGAGGGTTGAAGGAAGGGTTACAGGTTGTACCCTTAAGCTCAGAGAGTTTCTCACCAAGGCCAACCTGTACGTCATGATCTTAGGATCTTATGATGTCGTGATTGTTATGGACTGGTTGGAATTGCATGAGGCAATACTCAACTGTAAGATGAAACGGTTGAGCTTGGTCAATGATGAGGGATAGATATGTGTGATTGTAGGTCGGAACTAGGGATTTTCCCTAAGGTTCATCTCTTCCTTGCAACTTTGGAGGAGCATGTGCAAGGGGTGCAAGATTTATGCGATCCTTGCGTTAAATGAGAAGGGAGTAGCGGAAGGTCTAGAACACCTTCCCGTAGTGAGAGAGTTTGTAGACATGTTTCTGGAGGAGTTACCGAGGATGCCACTGGAAGAGGAATTAGAGTTTACTATAGACCTAGAACCAGGAACCCAACCGATATCTAGAACGCCTTATCGGATGTCGACCCCGAAGTTACAAGAGTTGAAAATGAAACTGAAGGAGATGTTGGACCTAGGACTAATACGTCCAAGTGTGTCACCATGGGGTGCACCAGTTATTTTCATATGAAATAAGGATGGTTCGTGGAGGCTCTGAATTGACTACCGTCAATTGAACAAGGCAACGATCAAAAATTAGTATCCGTTGCCAAGAGTTGATGATTTGTTGTTTCAAATGAAGAGTGTGACGATGTTCTCCCAGATTGATTTGTGATCAAGGTATCACCAATTACGGATCAAGGAGGATGACATCCCTGATACCGCCTTTAAGATGAGGTTTGGACATTATGAGTTTACTATTTTACTATTTGGACTGACAAACGCCCCAGGGGTATTTATGGGTTTGATGAATGGGGTGTTCCGTGAGTACTTGGACAAGTTAGTCCAAGTATTCATTGACGATATTTTGATCTACTCTTGGACAAAATAGGAGCATGATGAGCACTTATGCTTGGTGTTGTAGTGTCTGCAAGATCACAAATTGTATGAGAAGTTGTCCAAATGCTCATTTTATCAATCGCAGATTCACTACTTAGGGCATGTCATCTCCGGTGAAGGCATCGTCATGGATCCAGAAAAGGTCGAGGCTATCATGTAATGGCATGTGCCGACAAATGTCCTAGAAGTGTGTAGCTTCATGGGTTTTGTAGGATACTATCGACGATTCGTCGATATATTTTCGAAGATAGAAAATCTGATCATGGAATTGTACAAGAAAAATAAACATTTTGTTTGGATAGAGAAGTGCGTAGAATCATTTCAGAGGCTCAAGGAATTGTTGACAACAAAACCAATACTAAAGGTCCCTAACATGGACGCGACCTTCTTAGTATGCACTGACACATCCAAGGAAGGCCTAGGTGGAGTCTTGATGCAAGATAGACAAGTGATCGCTTACATTTCAAGGAAATTGAGAAGGCATGAGGAGAACTACGTGATGCATGATTTGGAGTCATTAGCCATCATATATGCCTTGAAGGTTTGGAGACACCACCTTGTTGGATGAAAATTTGAACTAAATACTAACCATTGTGGACCACAACACATATTTACACAAAGCAACCTAAACGCGTGACAACGATATTGGTTGAATATGATTAGCAAATATGACTTTGAGATTTCTTACATAAAAGGAGAAGTGAACCGAGTAGCAGATTCATTGAGTTAGAAAATATGCATATTTTGGTGTTGCCTCTTCAGATGAATCTACATGAAAGGATTCTAACTTTACAACGCGATGATGACTGGTACAAGAGGTCGAGGGTTTTATCGGACAAAACACCATGATGGTACCATGATTTGAAGGATTTTCATTGATAGTGATGGTTCACTAAGGTTTAAAAAAAATAAAAAATAAATAAATAATCAGATCTACATACCATTGAACGACGAGTTGAGGATGTTGATCCTAAGAGAGGCTCATAAAGAAGTTTACTTGGCTCACCAGGGAGTCATGAAGAAGAGGTAATACCTTAAAACTTTATTTTTCTGGAAGGAAATGAAGGCAGACATAGTCAACTATGTGGCCAGATGTCTAGAATGTTAGCAGGTAAAGGATGAAAATAGACACCTAGTAGGATTACTACAACCACACGCTATTCTGGAATTGAAATGGGAGGTTATTTTGATGGATTTTATTGTTGGATTGGCACTAATGGAAAGGATAAATGACCTGATTTTCATTGTAATAGACACTCTGATGAAGAGTGCTCACTTTATTCCCGTGTGTACAACGTATCAGGCACCTGACATAGCTACAGTTTTCACCAGTGAGATTGTGAGGTTGCATGGTGTGCCTAAGAGGATTATATCTAATCGAGGATTGGTGTTTATTGGATGATTTTGGATGAGTTTCCAAGAGGCCTTGGGAACCCAACTTAACTTTAGTACTTTGTATCACCCAGAGACTAATGGGCAGACAGAACGAACGAACTAGACCTTGGAGGACATGTTTCGCATATATTTGATGGACCCACAAAAGCTTTGTGAAGAATTCCTGCCACTAGTATAATTTTCTTACAACAACAGTTACTAGAGTACCATTAAGATGGCGCCTTTAGATTTTATTTACAGTTGACCGTGTCGGATGCCTTTGAGTTGGGATCAACTTGAGGATAACGTCCTGGTGGGAGCAGAAGTGATCCAAGAAATGGAAGAGAAAATGCAAACCATAAGACAAAGAATTAAATAAGCGCAGGGTTGACAGAAGAGTTATGCCGATGCGCACTATGTCGACCGTAGTTATGAGGTCGGCGATAGAGTCTTCTGGCAGGTTAAACCACATAAGAGTTCTATCAAGTTGGGAAGTGGTGCAGGCGCGCCACCCAGGGCACGTCTGCACCAAGTGGTATCAGGGCGCAAGAAGGAGTCTTTGCTTTCTATAGCAGAGAAAAAGGAGAATTCACCATGTTTCCAAGGAGAAGAGATAGACAATCACCCAATCCATGGGAGGAAAGGGAAATGCCCAGAGGTAGGGGTAGGCAAGTGCAGAATCGAGAAGTGGAAAGATAACTACATAACTTACGCTCTATGATTGTGGATATGGGGATAAGAGAAAAGCGAAAAGCTGATGCAGGAGATATTAGTGAGTCCAAAAATGAAGATGATGTTGGACAGGGAGAAGAAGAAATCCCAGCGGAAGATGTAGCAAGTGAATTCTTACTTAAAGTTGTTGCAAGAATGAGTACAAAGGTAAAAATGGACATTCTGGTTTATGAGGGAAAAATGGATGTAGAAGAGATTTTAGACTGGATTAGAGCTTTGGACACCTATTTTGATTATGAAGATGTTGAAGAGGACAAGAAGTTCAGGCATGTCGCCATGAGATTAAAAGGACATGCTGCCTTGTGGTGGGATGAAATACAAGCTGACAGGCATTGCCAAGGTAAGCAGAGGATTAAGAGTTGGGATCGGATGATTGCAAAGATGAAGGCAAAGTTCATCCCCAGAGACTATCAAATTTATTTGTTCAGGAGGATGCAGAACCTGAGACAGAAGATGATGACAGTAAATGAATATACTGAGGAGTTTTATAGGTTGAATATCAGGGCAGGTCATCGCGAAAGCAATGACGAAAAAGTGGCCAGGTATATGAATGGCCTGAGATATGAGATTCAGGATGAAATGAGTATGGAATCCATCCGATCGGTGGAGGATGCCTACCAAATGGCTTTGAAAGATGAAGAGAAGTTGAGACGTAAACAAGGTCAGCGAGGGCGAGGCAGGAGTCAACCCAAAGGGAAAGCAGTTTCCCAGGAAAGAACCCAGAAGCCCAAGGACGACTTGAAGAAGCCTCGGACTAGAACCGAGAGAGTGGAAGTTCACAGTGAGGGTGATATGTTGAACAAAGAGAACAACATACTGAGCAGAGAGGAGGATATGCTGATAACAACAGTCTTCCTCGTACCAGAGGTGAAGGAAGAGGGAGAGGGGGAGTAATTACATGCTTCACATGCAAAAAGAATGGGCACAGGTCGTTCGAGTGTCCAAAGAAAAAGAAAGAAACTGGAGAGACTCACATCGTCGAGGCACAAAGGTGAGATATTGAGGAAAAATATGCTAAAGGCGGAAGATCAGTGGTGATGCGGAAGGTTCTTTTGATGCCAGAGAAGGAGATGGAGAATTCAGTGCAGAGGAACAATCTTTTTAGGACTACTTGCAAGACCAAGGATAGAGCATGCAAGGTCATCGTGGACAGCGCTAGCACGGATAATCTCGTCTCAACCGAGATGGTAGAGAAGCCGGAGCTGGAGACGACTGATCACCCAAGTCCATACAAAGTTTCATGGCTACAGAAGGGACATCAGGTAAATGTCACTAAACAATGTTTAGTTGAATTCAAAATAGGAGGATATAATGATAAAATACTCTCTGATGTTATTCCTATGGATGTTTTTCACCTATTGTTGGGTAGACCATGGCAGTATGATAGAAATGTGATTCATGATGGGAGGATGAACACATACACCCTGGAGAAGAATGGGAGAACCCACATGTTGAATCCAATTGAGGATAAGGAGGCGAAACCAGAAGTAAGAAACACAATACTTCTCATGAGTGAGAAGGAAATTCTTACAGAATTTAAGAGGAAGGAGGATCCACAATTCTTTGTGGTCATAAAACCGAGAATTATTCTGACTAGCACAAGAGTGGATGATTTTCCAGGAGAACTTCAGGAACTGCTGGAAGAGTTCGTTGATATTGTAGTGGACGAACTACCTCATTCATTGCCACCGATGAGAAGTGTAAGTCATCACATTGATCTCATAATAGGAGCTAGTTTACCAAACAAAGCCACATACAGATTGATGTCGCAGGAGAATGACGAAGTTAAAAGACAGGTCCAGGAGTTGTTGGGCAAAGGTTTGGTCAGGGAAATATTGAGTCCATGTGTTGTTTCGACAATACTCAGTCCGAAGAAAGACAGACGCTGGAGGATGCGCACTGATTCAAGGGAGATTAACAAGATAACTATCAGGTATAGATTTTCATTGTCTAGGATGGATGATCTGATGGATTGCTTAAGTGGAGAAAGATTTTTTTCAAAGGTAGATTTGAAGAGTGGATATCACTAGATTCATATGAGAGAAGGTGATGAATGAAAAACAACATTCAAAACAGACGAAGGTTTGTATGAATGGCTTGTCATGCCGTTTGGCTTGACGAATGCGTTGAGTACCTTTATGAGGTTGATGAATGAAGTCCTGAAGGATTTCATCAAGAAATTTGTCATTGTGTATCTGGATGACATATTGGTTTTCAACAAGACAAAGACTGAACATCTGAAGCATTTAGCCATTGTGATGAAGAGATTACAGCAGGAAAATCTGCTGATAAACATAAAGAAGTCCTCATTCATGAAGACAAAACTCATTTACTTGGGATTTGTTATCTCAGCAAATGAATTGAGGATGGATCCAGATAAGGTGGAAGTAATAAAAAATTGGCCATCACCGAGGAACATATTTGAGGTGAGAAGTTTTCATGGTTTGGCTAGTTTCTATTGAAAATTCATCAGGAATTTCAGTGGAATTAGCGCAGCAATGATGGATACAGTGAAGAAAAAACATAAATCTTTTCACTGGACTGATGAGGCTGAGAAAAGTTTCAATTTGTTGAAACGAAAGATTACGGAACAACCAATTCTGGTGTTGTTGTATTTTAAAAAGACACTCCAGGTAAAATGTGATGCAAGTGGGTTTGCCATAGGAGTATTATTAAGTCAGGAGGACAAACCGATTGCATATTTTAGTGAAAAGATGAATGAGGAAAAATAAAAATACTCCACGTATGATAAGGAATTTTATGCCATCATACAGGCATTGAAGAAATGGAGGCACTATTTGATTCCAAATGAATTTGTTTTATATAGTGATAACCATGCATTACAATTTGTGACTCAACAAGAGAAATTGAATGAGAGGCATGTTAAGTGGGTTGAATACATGCAAAATTTCACTTTTGTGATAAAATATATTTCTGGTACTACTAACAAAGTTGATGATGCTTTGAACAGGAAGTGTTTGATGTTGCAGGAGTTCAAAGTCTGGATGTTAGGCTTCGATGATCTCAGAGACATGTACACAGATGATTCGGACTTTAAGGAGGCGTATGAAGCAGCTAAGAATCATGTTCTTAGAGATAGAAGCCCTTGGACAGACTATATGATCCAAGATGGATTATTGTTCAGAGGAAATTTGTTGTGTATTCCAAATTGCTCCATGAGGGAGAATCTGTTAAAGGAGAAGCACAACAGAGGATTGGCCAGACACTTTGTTCATGGAAAGAAATTTGAAAAGCTAAGTGAGTCATACTTTTGGCCAGGGATGCAAGCGCATGTCAAGAGATTTGTTGACAGATGCTGGATTTGCCAACATTCAAAAGGAAGGAAACGGAATGTGGGATTTTATCAGCCATTCCCCATACCAGACAAGCCGTGGGATGAAATTAGAATGGATTTCATATTGGGATTGCAAAGGACATAAAGAGGATTTGATTCGATCTTTGTGGTAGTGGATAGATTTTCCAAGATGGCACATTTTATCCCATGTCAGAAAACCAGTGATGCGACACACATCACGAATCTGTTTTTCAAAGAAGTCGTTCGACTTCACGGCTTACCAAGGAGTATTGTTTTAGATAGAGATACAAAGTTCTTAGGGCACTTTTGGAGGACATTATGGAAGAATCTAGGGAATAACTTGTTGTTTAGTTCAGCTTATCATCCTCAGACGGATGGACAAACAGAAGTGGTGAAAAAAAGTCTGGGAGACTTGCTGAGAAGCTTGGTGACAGAGCACCATAGCAGTTGGGCCAATATATTTCCACAGGAAGAGTTTGCTTACAATGACTCTGTTAACAGGATCATAGGGCAGAGTCCATTCCAGATTGTATATGACACAAAACCGAGAGGAGTTTCTGAATTGAGAGATTCAGAACAGACTGCTACTAGGAGCGCTAGTGCAAAAGAATTTGCTGAAGCAATGAAAGAACTTCGCAGCCAGGTGAAGGAGCGGTTGCTGAAATCAAGACAAGAATATAAGCGCAGAGCCGATCAACATAGAAGACAACTTCAGTTCGAGGTTGGTGATTTGGTTCTGGCACATCTGAGGAAGGAAAGGTTCTCGAGAGGGACGTATAATAAATTGAAGATGAAGAAAATTGGACCATGCAAGGTCTTGAAGAAAATGGGACAGAATGCTTACGAGATTGAATTACCGGATGGGATCGGAATATCTTTGATATTCAATGTCTCGGATTTATACCCATACAACCTTGAGGAAGCAGGAACAAGTGGTGAACAACTAGAGGTTCAGTGGAAGAAGTAGATGTCAGTTGCAGAGAAGCCATAGATGGAACAAATACTGGATAAACGAGTGGGTAAGAAAACCAGAAGGAAAGAATATTTTGAATATTTGGTCAAGTGGAAGGGCCATCCAGTTGAAGATGGAAGCTGGGAGACTGAAACAGAGATCCTGAAGCATAGACATACCATGCAGGAGCTCATGGGCAGGAGCCCATGCAAATTTTCAAGTGAGGGAGTATGATACAGGAGCATCTCCCAAGACAAGCGAGCCAGCGCAAAAGACAAAGGATAGTTGGGCACACGCCAGCCCAAAATTTTGAAATTTCCCTTGAAGTTGATGCGCCAAGCATAAATGAGATCATTTAATGAAGGTGCCTTGGTATAATGTATTCAGACCTTGAGTGCCCCGCTCTCGTCTGAAGTAGATGGAGGCATTTATATTAATAAATGTAAGTAGGTAGAATTGAATACTAGATTAGACAGTTTTAGAATAAAGGAGGGAAAACAGATATAGACACCCTCATTGTGCATTATAAAATAATTCAGGATGAATTAGAAGACTCAAGAGCATAGAGAAGAGAAGGAGAGAACTGTGTAGAAGAACACCCATGTACAGTCATTTGGATTAATGGAAGAGTTTAATTCAAATTCATGGAGTTGTGTTTTTTCTCTGTGTATGTGTGTTGAATGATATGTTCATGAGTATTTACTTC
>WSFP011518009.1:0-12682 GCA_009831015.1 Picea engelmannii
TTTTTTTTTATCAACAAAAATAAATTATGATAAAATTTTATGAAGTGTTTATTTTAATTACATATTCATTGAAAATAAAGACCATAAATTAAAGTAAATACACGAAAAAATCTATTTTTCAAATAATAATAAAATTTGTAATTATTAACTAAATAGGAAGTGAGAAGAAAATATTGATTAGTAACTCATAACAATAAAAGATCAACATGAGCTAAAACAAAACAAGATAACATTTATAAAGAAAAGCAATGAGAGAAAAATAAATAATAACTGATCTTGCATGTGATCTACCTTTACCCTTTTGACTATTATTCCTTGTCATGTGATCTTGCTTATGTTCGCCATGACTAGGCCATCATCTGCCACAACACTAGTAAGAGACATTTAGGGCATCTTTGGGGCTCAAATATGATTCATTGTAATGTACCAAATGGTTATTATGCAAAGCCATCACAACTAAAAATATAAAACTCTCGATACTTCATAAGGATAAGAAAATATATACATATTTATATAGTGAATGATGATTACAATTGATAATTAGATTTATATAGTGCCATAATTATCATAAAATTATTCCCCTGGATGGGGTGCCACATAGCAAACCGGAGTCATGTGGGACAACGTCGGGACACAGTATTAATGCATCCACCGACGACCATCCACTCAGTCATTAACCGAGCATGAATATGCACATCCATAACCATCCGATGAGACCCCTCGCACAAGTGAATGGTACAGGGCACCAACGCACTCAACAACAAGCCTTAATGGCTATGGCGGTCACGGTGGCCCTCCTCCTTATCACCCGAATTGATAGAGCTGAGCGACATTCGCCCACCGCAGTGTTCATTCCATCGGAGCAGCAACATTTCACTCAACCAGAGCAACAACTTGATGCCTCATTGAAGCTCTGGAGCAGTGCATTCTCGTCGCAAGAAACCCTGGTCACCTCTAGGGTCTCCACCATGCCTAGAGATAGAGGTAAACTGCGTAGGGGTACCGCGTGGTACACCGCTGAATCTCGACCCCAGAGACAGAAGAAATTTGAGCAGGCGTTGGCCATGGCGTCCATCCGAAGGCGCAAAAGACCACGAACGCCTCCAATGAAGTACGTGGAAGAGATTACCTTGGAGGAAGCCATGCAGAGCTATCCCAAGATCCCTCTGTTCACAGTCCCGGACAATTGGAATCCATCCACAAATTTTGGCTCACACGACAAGCCTCCGCCTACGAGAAATCCGCCTGGTCCCAAAGCCAATAGTCTAGAGGATCATTTCACCACTTGTTATGTAGAAGAAGAGACCCTGTCCCGCACACAGGGGAACAGAGACTCACCAACAGGTGCACCTATGGAGGCAGCGACCCAGTTTTCCAACCGACCAACACATGCAAGTGAGGGCGCAACATGACACATTCCTGCAGCCTCCGTCGACAACCACTGGCAGGACCAACAACTATCCATCGACTCGGGGTACCTCGCCCTCATCTTCGATCTGAGGAGTCTGCTGGATGACCAAGTATTTCGCCTCACCCATATTGATCAACGGCTCAACATGCTGTTCGCAGCTCACTCTAGAACCCTTCCAAAGCGGCAGTGTCCAACGTGCGCGCAAGCCTACGTGCTTCCGGCAGGTTGGCACAAGCTTGGGGATGAGGACGAATGCACATGCTAAAAGGTTCACTGATACTCTTGGTTAGGAATTTCTTTTTCTATTTCTGAAATAGACTTTGGCCCAGTTAGATCTTATTTATTTTGCAACTAGTTATGGCATGTAATTTAAACTTAATGGGTGGCAGTCCTGGTTTCCTTCGGGCAGGACGGAGCTCTGTAAATTTTGTTAACTGGGAAACACATGGCACAGGATGCCCAACTATCTCGATTTCCTGTTTAGGCGGGACAACTGGCACCACAAACAGTCATTGTAACTTGAAAATGATAATATAACAGGTGCTATCCTTTTTACTTAAAAATAAATAAATTATCATAAAATTATTCATTGAAATGTTTGGACAAATTTTTGAAAATAAAGACCATAAATTAGTACATACATGAATAAATTCTAATTCTGAAGTAACAATAGAGGAGCTCTATCACTAGAGGAGGGTTCCTTTCTCTCATAGGAATTCTATGATAGTCAAATTCGAGAAGAAATGTCTTTCATGCTTTAGCTATCTTATTTTTGTTTTTTTGTTTTTTTGGGTAATGTATCCATTTCTTATCAATTTCTGGACATAATTATATTTAAATATGGTAGACCCAATTCAAGAAAGAATCACCATTATAAGTTTTTTTTAGGTAAAAGGTTGATAGGAATGATTATGTAGTTGAAAAGTAATTTTAATTGTTCAGAGTATCTTTTAGAAGAGAATTGGTGAACAATCCTAATTGAACAGTAATATGTATATTCTTTTATGAAATATAAAGTTTTTTTTTTCCAAAAAAAGAGTCAACAACTATTAATCAAGTAAGAAGAAGGAGAAAACATTGATTCTTAACATCATAACAACAAAATAACAATACAGTTTAGACCAAAATAAGACAACATTTGTAAAAAAATCTTATGTGTAATCTATCTATATTCTTTTCACTATTATTCCCTATCATGTTAATCTACATGGCTTATTTTGGCCATGACAACCCCATCATAACTCATGACAACTCTAATAAAATCCATTTAGAGCATTTTTGAGTTGAGAGATGAGTCAGTGTAACAACCAAACCATTGCTATGCAAAATCATTACAACTAAAAAATAAAACTCAGAATAATTCATAAGGATCATAAAATATATAAATATTTGTATGGTGAATGATGATTACAATACACAATTAGATCTAGCATCACAAAGGTGAGCCTCCATGAAAAGGCATCACCATGGTGTCCTAATTATTAGTTTTTAATTATAAAATATTTTATATATTATATAAATAGCTTTAAAGATATTGATTATGTCCATACATGTCACCACCTTTG
Organism: Picea engelmannii; assembly: GCA_009831015.1. Lineage (NCBI taxonomy): Eukaryota > Viridiplantae > Streptophyta > Pinopsida > Pinales > Pinaceae > Picea > Picea engelmannii. Next base: position 2,977 of record WSFP011518009.1, read on the forward strand.
AAGTAGTTAAGAAACTCAATTTTTTTTTAAAGTGTTATATAATATTGTTGAATTGTATATGGATCAATATATCCCAAGTTAATATTTTTTAGGATCGTTAATTAATAAGAATCTTGGTGTTCATGCTCAATGTGAGAAAATTAAGCATACTGATCAAAACACCCTTGTAGGGCTTGTTACCCCGCTATGCCTAGGGGTAACTAGAGGATATCATGTCTCATGGAACACAATGGAGACAATGATACCAACCATGATGTGATCAACATGTCCATAGATGGAATCCCAACAACCCCCCTCAGATTGCCTCTACAACTACAGATCAGCCAAGGCTCATCACATCCAAACAACTCAATGTATGGGAGATGGTAAGCTAGCATCACCATGAGGTATGTTAGTCCTTCTTTCATGCAAAGTGTTTTTCTTGATTTACTGGGCATGTGGATGAGGATCATTGGTTGAAGTTGACTAATGAATCACTGGATTGGGAAGTTGTGTTTGTTGTCTTGTTTCACCTTGGTGGTCAGCTTCTGTGCGCTAGTCCACTATTCTAACCACCCAGGGAAAAGGGGTACTACTGGGGGGCCCTCACACGTTTAATGTTATATTCCCCACCATACTTAACAATTTCCATCCTGGAGCCTCTCATAGTGTACCAAAAATTGGTAATGGGTCATGGTCCATTCTCTCATGAGAAGAAGGGGTTGAAGGACCAGAGGTTGATGTAGCTTCTATATATGTATATCCTATGTAAAAAATGATAAAGGCCACCTATAAAAGCCACATGCCCGCTTGATCTCTGCGCTCGCTTGATCTCTGCCCCTCTAATTGTAATCACCCCTTGTCCTAATGCATTGAATGCACAACCATAATAGTACCATAGCCCAGTAAGAAAATGAAAGAATAAGGCTTGAAACTTGTAAAGGGGAATTGAAAAACAAGAATGGGTATCAAAAGGAAATTAATAGGTTTGAAATGAAAAAGGTACCGATGAAAGGGTATCTCAAGAAACAAGCGATCCGTCTACAAAGGCACTCATAGAAATGGATTTAATTACACCATAAGCCATGAAGTAAGCCCAAATTCATACCACTATCATACTTACTCTTGAAGAGTTTCTTTCTTTCACTATTTCCCTAAGGACTGTTACCCCCCCCCACCCCCCCAGGCTAGCGGTAACTAAGGAGATGATGTCTTGAGGCCTGCAGGTTGAGGACCTGGAGTGCCGAGAGCAAGATGAGCAAACATAGCTTCTCTTTACACCACACATCACCATTCATCGATAATATCAATGTCCACCACACCAGCATGGCCTAGAAAGGACAACATGTCTTGTTTCATGAGTTAACAAGTTCAATGTCATGGTAAGTGTCATTTTAATAATTGAAGCATTTGAGCATGTTGTAAAGAGTCCTTTCTTGATTATCAAAATGTTTTCCTGTAAATTATACTTTTTTCCTCATTTCACCTTGGTGATTGACATGGTTTCCTAGTAAGTGGTTCACCCTTTGGAAAAGGGTGCTACTAGGTAGTCTCCTTGAAGGGTCGTCGTATCATTCCTTCACATAATTACCACTTTCCACACTTCTTCCCTTTCGTTTCCTCGTCTCTTGGGTTTTCAAGCTTATTAATCTCAAGAAGGGCTTGTACCTCATTTCATGGGAAGAAGGGGCTAAAGGCCCAGAGGTTTTGTAGATGGAAAAGATAAAAGCCATAATTGATCCCTCTAGATGATCTCCCAAAGGTCTTGAGAGCAATGAAACACTTCTCCATAAAAATCAAGGACCTTTAAAAAATAAAAACACATAATTAATAAATGTTCTGCTTGCTGGGGGAATTCGATTGTGGTGTCTTTTACTTTCCTTGCACATGACACTCAATGTGTTCCTAACTTCAAGTGGAATTGTCATGCTCCTTACTTTCCATTGCACATAGCACTCAATGTTTTGGACCATAATAAATTAAAAACAATAAAGGGTTTGGAAAAAGGTTTCATTGCAAACGAGGGATGCAACACACCCTCTACAAGGCACCCATAAATGAGACAATATGAACCCTTAATATGTCAAGAACCCCATGCCCAAAATTTATACCCCCATCCACCTCATACTCATTTGCATGACTTAGAGAGGGTCTTCTTGGGAAACACTCCTTGAATTGGGGATTTATCTACCCAATAGGGCACCATGACAACCCTCCCATACTTAAATTTGGCAAATTTTATAAGGTATTTAAGCATTTGTTTAGTTTGAAAAGGGGGGATTTAATGCACATCTGCGGGTGGTTATTTTATTAAATATGACTTACTTATCATGATACACGTGACTTTTGGACCCTTAGAGGGTGTACTTGTTTGTCTTTGCAAGACCTTTCCAAGTGAAGAGTCATTCCATGGAGGATTTGTGCCATTTTGACCTTCATGGGGGGTTGAAGACCCTAAGGATGGACACCATACCCCACGGGATGGGGATATGACCTCAGAGCTCTTGTGCACATGAGGTGATGGAAATTTCCTTTGGAGGCACTTTGAAAATACTAGAGGATGAAATTGTATCCCTTTGTACTTGGACGATGGCCTTTGGAGGCCTAATAAGTCACCTTCTAAGCATTGATGTCATGTGGAGGCTAGGTTTCTTGGTGGGATTGATGGCACCAGGCATGTGGTGATGTGTTTTGAAGGAATAAGAGGCATGACATGACTCTATAGCGCATGAGAGATTGACACATCGAATTTGGAGGCCCAACGACTTGCATCTAGAGGCTCAATGACACCCTTCTAGGACATGACGTCACACTTTGAGGGTTTTACTTTATGTAAATTTCATTTTTGTAAATTGTAAAGGTAAATAAAGGGGGTCGACATCCTTTTAATTTGTTGTTGAAATTTTATTTGGACAAAATTGGTTTATATGGCCTTATATAAATAGAGGTCATCTCATTTTCATTTTAGACATAACTCACTTGAGAATTACATAACTCTTGGGTGGAATTTTCACCCTACTTGGGAAATTCAGTCTCTTGTCTCTTGTGCAAATGGATGCTTTACTTGTATATTGGTTGAAGGAAGGGCAGTGACCTCTCTTGGATGCTTTTTCTTGGAAATTGGTTGGAATATCTTCATAAGTAAGGGTTTTTCATGCTATCTCTTGGATTAGGTAAGGAATTTATGCAATTGTATGTGTTTCTTCTTGATTTCAAGGTTATTTTGTCAAAACCTTGGAGGTGTATAAAGGCATACACCCTCCATGAAGGATCTCTCTTTTATTTTCATTGAAAAGTATTTTAAAGGGTTGCTACAAGGAGTAAAAAGGATTACACCCTTGCAGTTTATCATTGCTAAGGTTTGTTTTCTCTAGGGAGTAAAAAGGATTACACCCCTAGAAGAGTAATAAACCCTAGCTCTACAACAAGGGACTCTGTTACCCAATAGATAAGACACTAATAATATTGAATTGGAGGCCCTATTGTAATAATAATTAACCTACAACCATTAGGGATGAAACAAACTCAATCTCTCTCACTCTTTTAGAACTTTTCTACCACTGAAATTTACTTGCAAGCTGTCATAATTGATCTATTTTTGAAGGGTTATTGTTTGGGTGTCTTGTTGATTTTAGAGGCCAGAACTTGCTGATGTAGAAATTTTTTTCTATATCCATAAGGCTGTCATAATTTTTTTTTGGTAACACTTAATAACAATCCTATCTTGATATCAAAGTCTTGGTTTAATTATTGGAAAATTGTCTACTCATTCCTAGCTTTGTTTTCCAACATCATACACTTGATTTTGATGATTTAATTTGCAATTTTCATAGCTTCTTTAATACTGATATATATTTCCATACTGCTGCAATTTTTGGACAACAAGGTTTCTTTCTGATTCCCCATTGGTTTTGAGGCTTTAATCATCATATATTGTCTTGTTCAGGGCAAGTCTAACATTGTTTTGTAGGTGCACAACCTTGGGAACCATTTATTAACTCATAATATTTTTTCTCAAGCCTAATTCCTATCCTTGAACTTTACCTATATGGGAACTCTTCAATCTCTTTGCTTCTCCCATCCAAATCTCCCTAGGGTCACCTGAGAGGCCTCCCTTGTGTTGGATTTGTCCTTCACTAAAACGAGGGGACATTTATTGCGGTGAAAGTGATAGGTGTTTCTAGTTGTGTCACACACTTATGGATTGGGTTGGGATTTTCCCAAACTGCAAACTGTGCGATAACAAGGACCTATTCCTTTACTTGGGTCTTTAATTTCACTTTATTGGTTGGCACACCTAACAGGGTTGGATGAAGGCTCTCCCATATTCAAACTTTCCAACTCACAAGAGGTCCTGGGGGGTGTGATACTTGAAGGGGATAGTAAGATGAATTGTTTACATGGATTATATCTTAAGTAACAACTTACTTTGAAGATTCAAGGACTAATATATCTTATGAGAATTGGTTTACCTTGTCTTGTATTTTGCTTTGTTTTGGATGGCCTTGACATGGTTCTTTGAGGGACTGATGTAGGAGCATCACCGACTCATCAAGCGAGCCAGCGCGGAAGCAAAAGACAACTGGATAAGCCAGCACACATTTTTGAAAACACCTTGAACTTGTTGCGCATACATTAATGTGAAGATTTAAAGAAGCGCACTTTGTATATTGTAAATGGACCTTGAGCAGATAACTCTTGTCCTTTAGTAGGTATCCGACATTTAAAATAGTTAATGCAGGTAGATAGGATTTTAACTCATAGATTAGACAGTTTTAGAAGGCAGGAGGGAAAACAGATATAGACACCCTCATTATATTATTGTAACATTAGCCTAGAAATAGATTGATTTCAGAAGCATGAGAGAGCAAGAGCACGCAGAGAGCTGTGTAGAGAAAACCCATGTGTTGATATTTGAATTAATACAAGAAGCTTTGATTCAAATTCATGGTTATGTGTCCGTTCTCTGTGTATTGATGTTATGCTCAGTTGATGTTTGCTTCTTGTTATACATTTTCTTTTATATGCTATGTATGTGATTTCATGTTGAGTTTGAAGTCTGAAGGGAAGGAAGAATGAGTTTCAATTGTTTCTCTATTTGAGCCAGAGGATTCCTGCAAGGAGTGCAGTAGAAAACGTCCGCAAGGAGTGCGTTGACGGAGGCTCAGGTAGTTTAACTCTTGTTCTCGTTCACCCAGAAGTACAGTTGGGCACAGGAGCCGTGCAAGGAGTGCGCAGGCCAGGTAAAGTCTTAGGGTTGCGAACCTGAGTAGGAAGTTGAAAGACTGTTACTGTAGGCATGCGCAGGGTCGAGGAAACTTCAATACTTAGAATTTGTTGAAGGTTTTCCGCAAGGAGTGTGTTCGAGAGGCTTTCTGAATGACTTGAGAGTCGTGGGGAAGCTCAGGAGGGATAGGCCTTTGAGTTTTTTCAAAAAGATAGTGAAGTGAAATTGTGCCTTGAAGGTTTGCAAGGAGCGTCGCAAGTTACGCGCAGGTGGACAAGTTCCGCAGAGGAACACTTAGTCGTTCAGTGGTTTACGAAAAGGAGAACGGACGATCGAAATCCTCTGAGGAGATTTCATGAAGTTCCGAGGGCCGTTAGATCTTGCGGAGGTGCAAGGGAGATACTGCAGATATTCCCAAGAGGTGAAAGGCTCAGGAGGGGCAGGCCGTTGATCCTAGCCACAAGGGCCGTTGGATCTATACGTATATCGTGTATCAGGGTTTCGTAGGTTGAAACCCACAAAATTGAAATTAGGACTTGCGAAATCGCAATCCGCGATTTCCCGTCAGTTAAAGGATAACGTGGGCCACATTGGAGTTAGTGGAGTACAGGTGGCACGAGCTATCGAGATTTCGTAGCGAGAAGTCTTGAGCATTGGACATCAAGATTCACGAACTCACAAATTTTGAAGTCCCGACGAGGTGACGGGACCGTGGAAAAATCGAAGCCGCGAGCTCATCAGAGTTTCGGTACCTCGGGACTCGGAAGTCGGAAAACCAAGTGCTTGATATCGCGAGTGGCGAGATCGTGATAGCGCAGAAGTCCCGACAGGGTAAAGATAAGGTCAGCGTTGACTGAGGTATTGGGTCTCGGCGATCTGAGAGCCAATTGATCGACCTTTGAACTTGTGAAGTCGCGAGTTCCGATTCCCCGACAAACAAAGAAAGGGGATCGAGTGATAATTCTGTGGGGGAAGATTTCCCGATAGGGAAATAGAAGAACCTTTGAGTTCTTCTGGCCGACATAAGAGAAGATCCTGTGTGTGCGCGTGGACCTTCCGACTTGCGGGTGGTGAAGGGGCCGCGTTGCTGTCAAGTGGTATTAGAGAGAGAAAATTTCTTTGCTTTTTGTAGCAGAGAACAGGAGAATTCGCCATGCCACCAAGGAGAGATAGGCAATCACCTGATCCAGAGGATAGGGAAGTGCGGAGAAGAGGCAGGCAGGTAACAAATCCAGAAATGGAGAGACAGATGAGAGATCTCCGAGCAAGACTTGAAGACATGGAGACGACGCAAAGACGCACAACAAGTGCAGGGGATCTGAGTGATTCCGAAAGCGAGATTGAGGCTGAATGTGAAGAAGAAGTTGCAGCCAAAGATGCATCAAACGAGCGTTTGATCAAAGCTATTGCCAGGATGGGTGCAAAGGCAAAGATGGACATTCTAGTTTATGAGGGGAATCTGGATGCAGAAGAGATTCTATATTGGATTAGAGCTCTAGATACATACTTCGAATATGAAGATGTCAAAGAGGACAAGAAAGTCAAGCATGCTATTACGCGCTTGAAGGGACATGTAGCATTATGGTGGGACGAGCTACAAGCAGATAGATGCTGCAAAGGTAAGCAGAAAATTAGGAGTTGGGATCGAATGATTGCAAAGATGAAGGCAAAGTTCATCCCAAGAGACTATCAAATCACTCTGTTCAGGAGAATGCAGAACCTGAGATAGAAGCTGATGACGGTGAAAGAGTACACTGAGGAATTATATCGACTGAACATCAGGGTAGGTCATTGGGAGAGCGATGATGAGAAGGTTGCTAGGTATATGAATGGCATGAGATATGATATCCAGGACGAGATGAGTATGGTAACCATCAGAACGGTGGAAGATGCTTACCAAATGGCTCTGAAAGAAGAAGAGAAGCTGAGCCATAAATAGAGTTAGAGGGGTCGAGGCAGAAGTCAGCCCAGAGGCAAAGAAGTTGCCCAGGACAAATACGAGAAGCCCAAGGAAGAATGGAAGAAACCAAAGACTCGTGCAGAGAGAGGTGGAACCTCACAGCGGGGGCCATACGTTGAAAAAAGAGGGAAACATACAGAGCAGAGTGGAGGATATGCTGACAACAACACTTTTCCTCGTACCAGAGGTAGAGGAAGAGGAAGAGGTGGAGTAATCACTTGCTTCATGTGTGGGAAAAATGGGCACAAGTCATTCGAGTGTCTGGAGAAAAAGAAGGATAGTGGAGAAGCTCACATCACCGAAGCGCAGAGGCAAGATGTTGAGGCAGAAGACATAGAAGGCAAAAGATCGCTTATGATGCGAAAAGTCCTTTTGACACCCGAGAAGGAGGTGGAAAGCTTAGTCCAAAGGACCAGACTTTTCAGAAAAGCTTGCAAGACTAAGGACAAGGTATGCAAGGTCATTGTGGACAGTGGTAGCACGGATAATCTCGTATCCACAGAGATGGTAGAGAAGCTGGAGCTGGAGACGACTGATCATCCAAGCCCATACAAAGTTTCGTGGCTACAGAAAGGACACCAGGTAACTGTTACTAAACAATGCATGGTTGAATTCAAGATAGGGGGTTATAATGGTAAGATCTTGTGTGATGTTCTTACCATGGATGTTTGTCATTTTTTTCTGGGTAGACCATGGAAATATGACAGAAATGTGGTTCATGATGGGAGGATGAACACATATACTTTAGAGAAGAATGGGAGAACCCATATGTTGCTTTTGATAAAGGATAAGGAGGTGAACCCGGAAGTAAGCAACACAATACTTCTCATGAGTGGGAAGGAACTTCTTATTGAGGTTAAGAAGAAAGAAGATCCACAATTCTTTGTGGTCAGGAAGCCGAGGATTGTTCTGACTAGCACAAGAGTGGATGACTTACCTCGTTCGTTTGAGTCATCATATTGATCTCATACCAGGGGCTAGTTTGACGAACAAATCCGCGTACAGGTTGACATCACAAGAGAATGAAGAGGTCAAGAAGCAGGTCCAGGATTTGTTGGACAAAGGTTTGGTCAGGGAAAGCTTGAGTCCATGTGCTATTCCGATAGTACTCAGTCCAAAGAAAGATGGGGGTTGGAGAATGTGTACCGACTCGAGGGAAATCAACAAAATAACCATCAGGTACAGGTTTCCATTGCCGAGGATGGATGATCTGATGGATTGCTTAAGTGGATCAATTTTTTTTTTCAAAGATCGATTTGAAGAGAGGATATCACCAGATTCGCATGAGAGAAGGTGATGAATGGAAGATAGCATTCAAGACAAAAGAAGGTTTGTATGAATGGCTAGTTATGCCGTTTATCTTAACAAATGTGCCAAGTACCTTCATGAGGTTGATGAATGAAGTCATGAGGGATTTCATCGGGAAGTTCGTCATTGTGTATTTGGACGACATACTGATTTATAGTAAATCAGTGGCAAAGCATCTGAAGCATTTGGCCATTGTGATGAAGAAGCTACAACAGGATAAGCTGTTGATAAATATGAAGAAGTCCTCATTTATGAAGACAGAGCTCATTTACTTGGGGTTCGTTATTTTGGCTAATGAGTTGAGGATGGATCCAGATAAGGTGGAAGTAATCAAGAATTGGCCATCACCGAGGAATATCTTTGAGGTGAGAAGTTTTCACGGGTTAGCTAGTTTATACCGAAAGTTCATTAGGAATTTTAGTGGAATTAGCGCAGAGATGATGGATACAGTGAAGAAGCTGCATAAGTCTTTTCACTAGACAACGGAGGCTGAGAAAATCTTCAATCTGTTGAAGCAGAAGATCACGGAACAACTAGTTTTGGTGTTGCTGGATTTCCTGAAGACGTTTCAAGTGAAATTTGACGCAAGCGGGTTTGCCATAGGAGCGGTCTTGAGTTAGGAAGACAGACCGATCACATATTTCAGTGAGAAGTTGAATGAGGCAAATGTGAAATACTCCACATACGACAAGGAATTTTATGCTATCATCCAGGCACTGAAGAAGTGGAGGCATTACTTGATCCCAAAGGAATTTGTATTGTACAGTGACAATCATGCACTACATTTTGTGACTCAACATGAGAAGTTGAATCAGAAACATGCCAAATGGGTTGAGTATATGCAGAATTTCACTTTTGTAATTAAGCATATTTTGGGTACTGCTAACAAAGTGGCTGATGCTTTGAGCAGGAAATGTTTGTTGATGCAGGAGTTCAAGGTCAAAACATTGGGTTTTGATGATCTCAGAGACATGTATGCAGGTGATGCAGATTTTGCAGAAGCGTATGAAGCAACTGAGAATCCAGTTCTCAGAGATAGGAATCCTTGGATAGACTATATGATCCAGGAGGGATTGCTGTTCAGAGGCAATCAACTGTGTATTCCAAATTGCTCCATGAGGGAGAACTTGTTAAAGGAGAAACACAGTGGTGGATTGGCAGGACACTTTGGCCATGACAAAACATTCGCGAAGCTGAATGAATCATATTTTTGGCCAGGAATGCGAGCATAT
>WSFP011518010.1:0-12682 GCA_009831015.1 Picea engelmannii
GAAAAGAAGTTGCATTTTCCCTTGTAAAAACCCTGTAAAAAAGGAAGTTCACAGGTTGTTATATAGGCAGGGTGCGAGAATGCCTAACTCTCGCAGGTTGCACCATAGCTGGGTTGTGAGAGGTTCGCAGGTTGCTCTATAGGTAGGGTGCGAGAATGCTTACATGTGGGAAAAAAGAGTGTTTTCTTGAATCTTCTAGAAGGAGAAACTTCCATGGTGAGGTGGCATCCGAATGGTTTGGATCTTACTTGCTTTCATGATTTAGTGGGATCATCCTAACCTCCTCACCTTATCCTCTTCAACTTATAAAAGGAGAGGAGCTCTCATGGAGAAATTTATCTTGTAGCTTTGGATCTTTTTGGATTTGTCTTGGAATTATTAGCTTGGCTAGAGTGTTTTTGAGTTTTTCCTTTGTCAAGATAGATTGTAAATACTATCAGATATGTGCTCTCAAAATTCTTGGAGTTAAAGTGTGTGGGGAAAAAAGGACAGTTGGAAGGGACCTTACGACATCAAGGCCATGGTTGTAATCTCTCTTTCACATTTAATATGATTCCTTCCTATAAAGCTTGTTGTGTTTTATTGTATGATTCCTTGATCACATACATAGGTTTATATTGAGTTTATGCTAAAACTATCACTTTGGTTGGTTGCATTCTTTTGTAGGTTCATCATTGTATGAGCGTTGGAATGGAGATAGGATGGCGATGGCGAGAGGAAGCGACATTTAAACGGTATGTCACTCATCCCTCTTTAGTTAGTAAATTCAATATCTAAAACTTAAGGAAAGTGTCATGTTCTGGTGTGTTTTGTTCTAGATCTAGGTGGATCTAGAGAGATCAGTTAGTGTCCACACCTACCGATTAGTCTGATAACAACGGGTCATGTTGGAGATAGGTCTATAGCCTCTGCAAGTCATGTTGAAGTCCAGCACCCAGCCTCTACAAGTCATGCCGGGGAAAAAGTCCAATCGTTTCTAGTCATATTGGCGATAAGTATATATCCTTTGTCAGTCATGTTATAGACCAATCACCAACCTATGCAATCCATATTGGAGATGTGCAACCAACCACTACTAGTCATGTTGGGTGAAATGATGTTGTTGAGAAACCTAGATGGATATGACGTAAGCCTAAGTTCCCTTGTAATCTTTGCAAGGTAGATCACCTTACTCATTTATGCTTTGGCCTTCTAGAGGAATGGATATTGTGGTTTCTTTATGCAAGATATTCTAATTTCGAGTCTTCTGAGGTTTCCTCACAACCTACTCAGCCAGTGGTTGAGGAAGTGGTTGTGTCGATGAAAAATTTGACCGATACCACTCCTCTTTTTGGGGGTGATGTTCCTTCAGATCATGTTGTCTCACAACCTATTCAATCAGTGGTTGAGGAAGTGGTCATGTCGATGCAATATTCGGTTGATCCCACTCTTCTCTTGGAGAGTGTCGAGTCTACCAAAGTGTTCATGTTAATGAAATCTTTGGCTGATCCCACTCTTTACTTGGGGAGTGATGTGTCTACCGACTATGTTTTTAACATTTCTAGTTTAGTACTTTCAGAACAAAGGGGAATTCTATTCACTTCAAGCATGCCCCCTCCAAGTCATAGGATGGTTTCCTGTGATTGGAATGACCTTGTCGAGCCTTTTCTTCCTTCTTATACACCCTTTCAAATAAAGGTTGAATTTAATTCAAAAAATATCTACCGATGTATTGTAGATGAAGGAGCCTCTGCAAGTATTTTATCATCCTTGACTTGGAAAGCTTTGGGTTCTCCTGAGCTTGTGTCTAATTCACATGATTTGTTGGATTTTGACAGACATCCTAGTGAGTATTTGGGTAATCTTCCTTAGTTTCCTAGATCGTTAGGTGGGAAGATTGTCCTTGTTGATGTTATAGTGGTGAAAGGCCTGTTAGATTTCAATATGCTTCTCGGGTGTGATTATGTGTACGCTATGAAAGTTGTGGTGTCTATGCTTTTTTGGGTGATGCATTTCCATCACAATGGAAGCATTGTCAATATAAACCAATTGGCATATGATAATCACCATCCTAATTTAGTGTTAGTTCAGGCTACCCCTTTATATGTTACTAGTGTTTGTGTAGACTCTATCCTGCCATAGATTAATTATGTGGTGTCTTATCCTCGATGTTCAATTTCTTTTGAGCAGGAACCTATGAAATCATGTTTGTCTTCTCAAGACGTGGTCTCAAAAATTGATCAGTTTTGTTATCCAACGGGGGCATGGGAGCCCTTGCTTCCCCCTTTTAGTCCGAGTGATATTGAGTCTTCTTTTGAGTCTGATATCACTGTTTGTAGATATTCAAGACCTTGTGATTATGATTCTTCATTGATACACTCTTCTAGTCCTAACCAAAACCTCCATCGTCATATGGAATATGATCAATTTCCTTCTCCCTTTGGGACTTTAGACCGTCCTCGTTCACATCATTTCTTGGATTTCAAATTTCCTTCGAATAAGAATATCCTTGAATCCATGACTAAGGTTTCTATACCATGGGAAGATTTACACCATGGTTTTTGTTTTCTTCCCTTTTGGGAGACTTTCTAGGTTGACTATCAAAGAGACTCTTGGTTATAGCCTAGCAACGAGCTCTACCTGAACTAGTAATATGCATGATTTGTAAGGTTGTGCAGTGCTTTGTACCATATTGTACAATCCATGTTTATTGTTTTAAAGTTTTGTATTCAGTAGAACCTCTTATTTTCTGAAGTTTCTATCTTTATTGGATTTATTAACTTCTTAATGAGTGTTATTGGCCTTATATGCAGGATCTTGGAGAATTTTTTATTTGACATTTTTTCATCGTATCATTCTGTTCTGACATGTATTGAACTCGAAACTAGCATATAGGTTAGGTTTTTCCCTACTTACATTTTTTGCATTATTCGTTTCCTTGTTCATTTGGACTTAGGCTCAACACCACTAAATTGCGACACTAACCCTCCTTCATGATAAGTGTGGCATACGTTATCTGGTAGAGCCTTCCTTCCATGCACATCCTAGTTAGAGCCTTGTTTTCCATTAGGTTCCCATGCCGAAGTAATTCACAGGCACAGGAGTCCTTTTAGTCCCGCCATGACTATGTGTCGAAGACTCATTCTTCTTCATTGTTTTATGGCCTATACTCGAGAGACTCTCTATGAGCATAGTTTATTGTCTTTCAGTCTTGTTTAAACTTTGAAAGAAATCCAACGAGAGATTATTTATTATTTTCAGTCTCGTCTAGACTACTTGAGAAAAGAAGCCCCCATGGAGTCTTCTTTCATCCCTTTTCAAACTTTCTAAAAATGAAAACATTGTCGAGCGATCTTGTTTCCCTTCACTCTCACCAAACTCAAATTTGAAGGCACATCTGTCACAGACAAAGTTTAACCCTTGTTTTTTTTTGGACGATTAATTTAAGAATAAAGTTATTCCCTAGGAGCTTCAGTTCGCTAGGAGAGTATTCTCACGTGTAAGTTTAACCCTTTTTCGAGCTCGAGGGACTAAATTTTTTAAAAAGGAACATTCTCGGTTTTTGTTTATCTGTTTTTTTAGCCTTGGAGATTACTTATGAAAAACGAACCCCCTAGGAGTCCATAGTTAAGCTCTTTTCAGAATCCCTAAATATGAAAATATATTTGAGCAACCTTTTTACTTTCACACTCATTAATTGGTCCAAAAAGAACATCTATTTGGCACAAGTTTAACCCTTTTCCTGACGAATAGATTATCCAGGAAAAAGGTATGCCTCAGAAGACTTGTCTCGTCAGGATAGTTCTCCTAAGTTATATTTTATACTTTTTCGGGCTAAGGAGACTAAACTTAGAAAAAGGTTGTGAGTCCATAGTTAAGATCTTTTTAGACTCCTTAAATTTGAAAAGATAGCTAAGTGATATCGTCTCAATCACACTCGTTAAAATGGTTTTGAATAGAGATCCTTTCGGTATAAGTTAAACCCTTTTTTTAACCAACTGGACTAGCCTTGCATCTTTGGCCTATTGATGGCTCCATGTTGCTATCAACTGAACCTTCAAGGCATTACTTAAACACAAGCCTTGCAACACTTTTTCCCTTGCGATCTAACACCTTGACCCAATCAAGAATTTTCTCGAGTGTCCTTATCCTGCACATGTCTTTTTGCATTGATCATCAATATGTTCCCTGCACTTGGAACTAGTTCTCTTTCCCCTGACACTCATTCCTCCATTATAATGTAGCATTCTTTTATTCTTTTTCAAGCTCATTAGAAATTTGAAAAAGAAAAAAAATTAAAATATTCCAAAAAGAGGGGACGAGATATACATTCTCTTTCTTCGGCAGCAAGATAGTTTCCCTTGGACAAAGCACATCCTCTCATTTGTTCTCCAATAATTGGGATGTAATATGACCTTAGGAAGTTGTTATCGCTACATAGAGTTGTTTCCTCCTCCATTTGGTTACTCTTCCAAACATATGGATATTTTTTGGTGCCTCCTCTATCACAGACTTATGTCAATATTACACTGCCCGAGTCTCATTATTTTTCATGATTTTTTCCAAGGGAAGTTTTATCCATCCCGAGTCAACCATTCTGTAGTCTCTTGACTTTCATGAGTTGTCCATCCCAAGAGTCCAATCAAATTAGGATTCAAAAGCTATGAAGTTATGTTCATGATGATCGAGATCCTCTAGTCTTTCCCTGACAACATGTCGAATACCTCAGGGTCGTGAGTCTTACACTCCTATTGTACTCCTACCTGAGTTTTGAAGATCTTGAAGTTTTTTCTCGAGTTGTGAATCTCCTCATCTCCATCCACATGCATTTATGTTTCTTGAAGATGCATATTATATTGTACTTGTATATCTTCAAATTATTTTGATGTAGATATGATGTGTATTTCTCACAGCTACACTTTATATAGACATTTACGTGACATGGCTATGCAGTGTACTTGCTTGGAATCCATGATTAGTTCATCTCGAGCATGGGTATGACTGCCTCAGAGATATTATCATTGTTTTACATATGGTACCTCCATGACTATGGTCCCGAGCTCACTCCACTCTGTGTCTTCCCACTGGTAAATATATTGTAATGTATTATGGCCATCAGTTTCTCTTTTGACATCACACATTAAGGGGCCTTTGATATAGTCCAAAAATTCCTTACCTATGCATACATCACATCGACCTTTCCACTTACATATTTTTCCAAAATATTGTTGAGGTTTCTTCTTTAAAAACCATTTTTTGGAAAGTGTATGCATCCTACTGAACTAATAGACTGCATACATATGTGTGTTTCATACTAGTTAGCCTACATACATACATTATTTTCATGCTAGTTATCTTGGTTTTACCTCCAAAACTTGCAAAAAATAAAAAATTACAAGGAATTCGGTGAAGTTTACGAGCTATAGAGGGTTTCCCAACCATTCTACCCCTTGTAGCCAATCCCCAAACTAAATAACCATATTTTTATCATATAAAAAGAGCTCTTGGGGTCTCATTTGAGAAGACAAGGAATAGAATAAGAAAACTCTGCCAAAATCCCTTCCCCTTCTTAGCCCAAGTTTTGCATCCTATTCTGAGATTTGGCCTCAACATTCCCCTTCAACCCTTTCTCCTTATACAACTCTTTCCCCTTTTCCAAGTGATAAGTTACTTGTTAGAAGAAAGTGTGGCTTTGATGCACTTGGAGCCACGATAGAGGATCCCAGGCCTTATTCATGGAGTAATTTCCGACAAAGGTTGTAATCATTTTTTGTCTTGAAACTTAATAAAACAATTCATTCTTGTCCCAAAATATTATGTCTTTATTATTTTATTGATTTATGCATCTATGTCTATATTTGAACATTGAAAGTGATAAGCAGAGATTATATGTGTTGTATCATTTTTTTCCTAAGATTTTTACAGGTCATATTTGGGAGGAGACCTGCAATCTAGGAAATTGAAAAGGCAAAATATGTATACACTAGACGGAAGGACTAAAGGTTCACCTACTGACCTTCTTTCCTATCTCTTGTCATTCAGTTTAGATAGTTTTTCAACATATTAGGGATAGAATTGTATTTTAATGGAAGCTAGTGCTCTACATGTACCTCAACCAAGTATAGGGGGATTTTCCTCGCTAGCACTCTTGAAGAGGGGAGCACCCATCATTTTATATAAACATTGGTCTACTCCACTACCAACAGATGCATATGTTTCTCAGTAATGTGGGTTGGGATCAATATTAGTAGGGGGAAGAATTTTCATCAAAGATGTGATGGATCTACCTCTTCAATCCATTCTTTTTGTTATCACTAAACTGATAGGAAGAACCATTTCCCATATTTCTTCCAAATATCAGATAACATATGTTGTTCAGTGCTTGGAGCCTAGGATTTTTAACAAGTGTGCATGGTTCTTGAGAAACATCAAAGAGAAAATTTCTAAGTGTAGAACGAGCAGGAAGAAGAAATTTGGATACGGATCTTTCTTGGTTTCATTATTTCTAGAGTGAGTACCACATATACATCCACAGGTTGCATTGATAGCATGCCCCATATCCGATCCCCAGAAGGAGAGGTGGATCAGTCTCTCGCCTCGGTTTGGGAATGAACCCTCAACCTTTCATTTTACCACCGACTTCTTCACATGGTAGAAAAGGCAACTCATGGTGATAGAGGATTTCCCTTATGTCGGAGTTGAATTTAGGGGAAGTGTGGATTTATTTCTCCCCGAAGAGGCACAATGGGATGCATCAGGTAAAATATGAAACATCATGACCTTGCAACAATATTTTTTGTTTTTATATTTATATATGTATTTTTTTTTGTACAAAGAGGGAGCTAAATCATTTTTTTTCATCATGCAGACAGAGGTATATCATGTCTGGTGGGGATGCAAGCATTAGAATGTCGTGGTGATGTTCAAGAAGAAGTAGAGGATAGTGTTGGATTAGGAGGAATCCATGAGGTGGATAGGAACCTCCATTGATTGACCATGGGTGTTCCTTCCATGAGGATACGGGATGTACCTTTCCAGCTCCAACGACACATAGTTGGGGTGTCGGAGGGCCTCAGTCATCTGCTGCAATGAGTGGTTAGAGAGGTTGTGTGAAATGTTGAGAGAAATGTAGTGCCAGAAGACGAGTATAGTATCCTGACACAATAGTATTTTATGATGATGTCATGAGAATAATGGACCACATTTTTTCCCTGCTATGTACCTTTTGGATGATGTATTTTGACACACTTTTTCTACTTTATATACAAACATATATATATGATTTTTTTCGTGGATACTTATGTTTTTCAAATGATGTGATGTTTTTATTTACATGATTTATGTTCTGAATGCTTATCTATGTGTAATGTACCAATCCAAAATATAATTTTCTAATGAGTCCATAATCATATCAAGTTCTCTTGATATATGTCTATATTCTAAACATTCAAAATATCTTTCGAGATGGTGAACCCTTAGATGGTGACGTAACAAAAATGGATTACCAACAGTGTATTCACTTTTAAGTTGACAGACCACAAGTTGAGAATCAAGGTTGATAATCAATTGAGATATGACTAAAGAAGAATCTTCGATTAAAAGTCCAATTATGACATGATATTCTGCAAGGTTATTGGTTGCAGATCTAAGGCAAATTCATCTTGAACTCACTAACTCGTCAGAGTGGTAGATGACCCATGCTGCATAATATATGTTCTGGGTATTTCAACTAGCGCCATCCACAAAACTAAAATAGATAGGAAAGGATGATGACATCAACGCATTCAAGCACAAAGAAAAGTATAAGCAACTTTAAATAATGGGGAAAAACTCGTGCATGCAAAATCAAAGACACAACACACTAAAAACATATAGTACAATATAGTACAAAGAACACATGCGAGATGTTCTATGCACAGTTAGTTTTAAGGTAAAACCCATTTTGGGGCTCACTGATAGATAATCCATTGTAAACCGCTAACTCGCAGGAACCTCTATGTAGCACTCGTTTCACGATGTATGCATGTTGGCCCTTGACCAAGTTTTGGGATATTATTGGTCATGTTGACCTATTTTGGACTTAGACAGCCTGTCGAAGGAGGAGCGCAAGATGAAGAGGAGATCACGGGATCTCAACCCCTTTTTGGGTCCTTTTTGGGTTTTTGGGATTATGTAAGAGGATTGGGATGTCGGCCCATGGGTTTACCCATGCTTAGGCCTATTTTGTAATGTATAAATAAATGTCTAGGCAATGTAAGGAGGGGAATCTATGTAATGTTAGGAATCTATTCAAATGTAAATGTATGCTAAGTGTAAGTAGGGTATGTAAGTTCTTTGTGCATGACTGTAAGAGACTTGCAGAGCTAAGTGCGAGTGGTTGTAACAGACGGTGGAAGGTTTTGTGTTGTAATGCAAGGAAGAAGGATCTAGCGAGTTGTGCAGATCTTCTATCCTATGCAGAGAAGGGCTCTGAGGCTCTGTGCATGTAACCTGTTGAAGAAGCTAATAAAGGAGAAGAGTTGGTGGACGTAGCCCTAGGGTGGGGTTGAACCATGTAAATATTGTGTTACTCTACTCTGTGTGATGTTCTGATGCATTTATATGTTATTTTCTAAGTGCTTTGAGATGATTAGATAAATCTTTTTATGCTTAGTGCTAATTATATGTGAGAATTTTAGATCTGATCTGTATGAATATGTTTAGTGCTTGATCTACTAGATCTGATCTATTTACCTATGATAAGTGCTTAAATACATTAGATTAGTGTGAATGTTGTGAAGCTTTGTTTGATCAATGAAGTGGATATTGATTGCATATTGAGGAACTAATGGTGCTAAGTGATTTATTAAGTAGTACAATCACAGATTTGTGTCCCATCTAAGGTTGCAGACACCTGAGTCTTGCAACCACCCCTGCCTCTACCTCAGGTGAGACTTCATCTGCTTCATAGGTGTTGCCGAAAGGGCCAGTAGTTGGGGTTTTTTTGGTGCATTGTTGTAGAGTTGAACACTGGGTCTACCCCTATGCCAACAAATGGTTACGTTGTCGGGACCTGAAACTGTGATTGTTGGGAACTAAGAAAGAAGAAGCTCTGTGCAAATATTCAACCTGAAACTGTGATTCCTTGGAACTGAGAAAGAAGAAGCTTTGTGAAAATATTCGACCTGAAACTATGAAGCTCTATACATAGATCTGTTGCCCTAGTGTGCCAAATTTTACTTGACCTGTGAAGCTTTGTGCCAAGAAAAGAGGTTAGATCTGAAGAAAAGAGGTTAGATCTGAAGAAAAGAGGTAATATTTGTAAGATCTGTTCTCTGATAAAGGTAAGAATAGTAGAAAAAAATCTAGATCTGAAAGCTTTGTACTCTGTGAAAGTAAGATAAGTGGAAATTTTTGTTTCTAAAGTATGGATCTAGGTATGTTTGATAGGTTCTTTCCTAGCTTGAAAACTAGGGCACTAATAGATGAAAGAAGATTTGATATGAGTAGATCTGATAAGAATAGTGAAAGATATGTTATACCTATGCATAGAAATAATGTTTGGACTAACAAATGGATGCAGGATCCTAGAAATAATTTGTTGCAGGTTAGCTCCTATGATCCTAGCGCACAGTACAAGAAAAGTTGGGGATAATTTAAAATAAAGAGAGGATTAACCCTCTATTACAGTTGCAGAATACCGGGACATCTTTCTAAGGAATTCCCTAGAAGAAGACCTAGTTGTCTTTGTTGCAAAGCTATGGACCATGAAGTGTTGGATTGCCCTAGAATGATTGCTAATCTTGAAGGAATAAATCTGAACCAGGAAAACCCTAAGGCAGATCCAAAAATGGAAGAATCCCAGAAAGAATCAGAGAAAGTATTGTTACAGGTGAAAGAAACCCTGAATGACCACCGACATATCATCTTATCAGAGATCTTCAAAGAAAAAGAATGCATCAAAGTAATAATAGGAGACTTCGACATTGACTATGTTCTAGATGAAGAGACACAAGTGAATATCATGACAGAGAGAACTTGGGAATCTATAGGGAGGCCTGCTATGACTCTCTCACTAGGAGGAATAGGGTTATTCAGAGGAAAACTAGTAAACCTATGTGGAAATCTCACTCAGATACCTATGAATGCCAATGGAACTTTGGCAGAAGAAGGTTTTGAGATTATTAAATTTATTGAGGACAGCGCCCCATTTGCCATGTTACTAGGAAAACCTTGGATTGACAGAGATCAAGATAGATTAAAGGAAGAAGAAGAATTTTTAGAGAAGAAGAAACAAGAGTTAAAAAAAATTGTGACTAGAAGGATCACACACTTGATTGAAGAGCATGAGAACAAATCGAAGCTATTTAACACTAGAGACCCAGATGTCGAAGCTGCAAGAACAATAGAAGACCCATAGAAGGCTGAAGTACCTATCCCAGATAAAGAAGAGATATTACCCCTGAATCATAGGAAAGAATATCAACAACACGTAGTGACTATGTCAAACGAAGATAAGAATCAGAATTGGAAAAGACATACCGAGACGAAGCTCATTGGAAAGAAGGATAGAAAGCTAAGTAAGAAGAGGGATAAGATTAAAAAGTTACAAAAAGTTCCAGAGGGAACTTCGTAGGAGGAAAAATTGCAGAATTGGAGCTTCACTTGGATATCAGAATAGTGACACATGGCACTTTGCCATGGTGAATAAATATAGTCATTGGGGACATTATAACATTTCGAATGCTGCCCCGAATGGGTAGAAAGGAATTTAATGGTCGACACCAGACCATTGGATCACGCCATAATGGACCGAACAAGAGTTAATGAGGCTTCATACCCGTTACAAGCGAACCATTTCTGAGTTACCTATTTATCCCGTTGCGCCATGCACTGAGAACACTTTTGCTAACCAAGAGTTTGAGCCCGGAGACTAAGTGAATTGTATACAATGATCATTTCCCTCTTGTCATTTATTCTAGTACAGTGTCTAATTAAATTTGACCCTGATCTAATTAATCCCAAGCACGGATGTCCAAGGAATTCAACACAGTCGAAGAATCAGTGGCAGAAGTACTCCTCGACTTGATGACTAAAAGAGTCATGTCAGAGAGAGGATTGTCTACGGGTGTAAAAGAACCACCGATGAGAGGACTGTCAACCTCTCCATCCACTACTCGAGCCGGACCATCCTGGCCAGCAGATGAAAAGAGAACCAAGAACATGGATGATCTTGCGAATGCTAAATTGATCCCTGAGCATATTACCCACCTATCTACCACCTTTGAGAGGCACAATAAATTGAGATAGTGTGCCTAGAGACTTTGAGTACTCCTTGATCACTACGTACCTCACAAAAGGGATACACCCAATTCGTGCAGACCAAGAAAAGATTGCAGCATTGAAGTTTAGCGAATTCAACCTCGGCGACAGGAAGGTCTATAACATGCTTGCCCCACATAAGTACTTGACCAGAACAAAGGGAAAGAATTCAAAGATCGTCCCTCGGTCATGGAATATGAACCTCGCGCAGTCCACACTACTCAATGTCATGAAGATTCCTCACTTCGGAAGACACCAAGAGGTGAATGCATGTGTCAATATGATACTGTCCTATTACCATGGTGGATACTTGTGGCTAAATTGTCCTATAATAGTTGATCTGACATTGATCAATCAGATCACAGGGATGAGTATGTAAGGCCCTGACCCACAGGATTTCTATCTTGGAAAAACCATGGATCGCGCTATAGCTTAAAGGATAAAGGACACCTACGACGATGTCAAGAAGGGCACACAAGGATACAAGGTATCTTTTATCTAGAGCGGTGCAGTGTGCCTCGCCTATCAATTGATCACAGGAAAGTTAGTTCGCAAGAACTGACCCACCCAAGTCATTGGTTTTGTAGTCAACCTCGCAGGGAAGTGCTCGGAGGGCTTACAAATGAATTGGGTGAAGTACCTGGTGAACCAATTAGAACTTGAATATAGAGAAGCCCAAGATCAACAGTACGAATTTCATTATAGCTGGCTATTAATCCTGACTGCTTTCATTTCCTGTGAGATGCCGGAAGGTGTGACCTTCCTATAAATCGAGCCCTTTGAACCTCTAGCCACGTAGTTCAATACACTATGGTATTCCAGTGACATGAATAAGAAATAGTAGTCAAATTTTGAGTTCCATACATACTACAATCAGTTGAAGACAACCATCTAGTCTGAGCCTCGTATGACCCTAAATACTTTACACAGGTTCCTACCTTTGATGAAATTCAACGCTAATCGACATTTTATTTATATTACAGCGTGTGTCGATGAACATAAGCAATAGTTGTAGTCATATTACAAACAAATGGAGGAGGAATTGGAGGAGATCACCAAGGAATGGTTGGAAGACCTCCTTATTTCAGTCGACCCTGTGGACATATCCAACATAGACAGCCCAGAAGCTATGCAAGATACACCCGTACCTAGCAAAACAAAGAAGACTGATGAAGTACAAGATTTAATTAGTGCCTCGGTGAAGATTGATTCCATGTCACCAGCGCCAGGAGGTGATGGCGAAGAGATAGATGGCACAGAGGATGAACAGAGGAGAGGCAAAGTAACACTGCCTAGAGAGGAGGAGGACCCCTTGAAGAAAAGGAAGGTTTCCCCCCTGAAGCCTTCCTCCTAGAAGAAATCAAAATAAACCATGACTAAATTGAAGACTATCCTCACCCCA
>WSFP011518015.1:0-12681 GCA_009831015.1 Picea engelmannii
CTCTTCCCTTCTATGAGACAAGTTGTTTCAACTTGTAACTTATTTTGTAGTTCTTTCTTGACTACTGCTAGTGTGTCTTCTTCTTTCTCTTATTTCAAACAAAAAATTATGAGGTTCAAGGCTCTTTTTTTACACTCATGGTATAATTCTATAAGTTTAGTCATTTCCTCCTTGAGGGGTTTGATATCCAATTTACCTTCCACACTATTTAGGGTCAAATTGTTGGTTACCTTTTCTTATAGGGATTTAATCTTGTTATTCAATTTAATATTTTATAGATTGTAAATGATCTATAAACTATTGTTCATATTCCACTAGAGCAATTCATCACAACAGATCTTGTAATATTCTGAAATATTTTATTATTCAATTTTTTTTCTTAGACCCCAGATTTATTATTACTAGTTTATTATGAAAATAACTGGAATATGAAAATGAAACACACCATATAAAAAAATGAATGTGGGATGTATCCTGGGAGACTTGATATGGGAGAAAACCCATATATAAAGTGATGCCTATGCTCTACTCTCTTTTCTTCAATAATCAAAATGCAAATACAAAGAAAGCGGAACTCATTTTGGAGTTTCCTTTAACATTTTGGCCTAAATGGATACTATAGAGTATTCTTCCTTATTTTTTATTCTCTCAAATACTGATCCTGATGGATCTTGGTGGCCATCCACATTTTCCACTGAATCACCATTTTGAGCCTGTGGTTTTGATAAATCATGACATTCACCCTTTTGATGGGGAATGGAATGTAATGTCATCTTCATTTTTTAATTACAGACATCAGATAATGGTTTTATTTACATGCCTACAACATAGCGTGAATTCATCAGATCCCATTAGAACTCCACAGTTAAGTGCGCTCAGGCTAGAGTAGTACTGGGATGGATGACCACCCGGGAAGTCCTAGTATTTTACATACCTATGGAATTTTATAAACTTAGTCCAATTTATCTCACTTGCATCATGAGAATTGTTCTCCTCTCACTCTCTCATCTATAATTGAGGTGAAGGAATCCCTTTAAGCATGCACTGGAGTGTGATGTAAATCTTCTTGTGAATGAAGCATATCCAACATCTCTTTCTTTTCAGAGATAAGCTACCCCATTTTTCCAATTTGTGTTCTACAATTTTTTTCTATCTTATTCAGTAATAGAAGTTGGGTTTCACTGTATTTCTGTGTATTTCATTGTTAAATCTTGGTTATATTTTTTCCTTCATGTAGTTCTCAAAATAATCTAGATCAGTGGTATCAGAGCAGTCTTCTCTTTGTCATTTCTCAGAGTAGGTCCCTGATGAGGTCAGGGTATAGAGATTTGGGTCTCAAGCTAGTTTCTCTTGAGGAAAACCACTCTTTCTAGCCTAAGTGACCTCCCATGGAGAAAGGAAAGAGAGATGACAGAGCAGGAGATCCTTTCAAGACATTGCTCAAGGAAGCCCTCGTGCGACAAAGGAACAAGATGATGGACAACTTCACTCATATCCTTCAAAAGACTACCGATGGAGGCAACCGAGGAATCTTCAACAAGCAACCAATATGAAAGTGTGACACCCTTCAAGGTACACGTCAATTTTGATATCCCTTTATTTGAAGGCTAGATAGATGCAGATGATCTATAAAAATGGTTGAATCTGCTAGAAGGTTATTACTCTATCCAAAATAAATTCGACAATGAAAATATCACCTTCATGCTCCTTAAATCCCTTCCCCATACAAGATCTTGGTGGGAAGGTTACTAGGAGAGGTACATCACAAATTAATCTACACTTTTTGGGAGATAACCCACTTGGGAGGACTTTTTAGATGCCCTAAAGGAGGAGTTCTACCCTATCGGAAAATATTATGACCAATACATGAGATGGACAACTCTGCATCAGAAAAGAGCCCATACGGTTCCAGAGTACACCAACATATTTCATACCTTGTGTTCAAATCTGGGTATCAAAGACTCTGAGTGAAAACTGGTTTTGAAGTACTGCAATGGTCTACACAGGTACATCCAAAAAAAGATGGATTTCTTGGACATATCCTCACTCAGAGTTGCTTATCGATATGCAGTTAAAATTGAGAAGAAATTCAACTAGCAGAGTAAGTGGGAGAAGCATGGACAGAGTAAGGAAGGCCAACATAAAGAGATCCAATCCCATATGTAGACAAAGAAGGGTAACAGGAAGTCTAAGAAAGACACCGAAAAGTGGTGTGAGTTCTACAACAACCCTTGGCACAACACTGATGAATGTCGCTCAATATAATCATTGGTAGTCGAGCTTAAAGACAAAGAGTCAAACCTTGACTTGGACCCTAATTCAGAAAATAATAAAAGGAGACAGATCATTGATGTAGAACCCATTTTTATTGTCACAACTACAACAATCCAACCAGAAGAGGATCCTAAGGAGCGGGGGTGACTCTTCCATTCACTTATGTGGGTGAAGGGGAACCCATTGCACTTTATTGTTGATAGCAGAAGCCAAAAGAACATCATATCAACAAAGGTTGTCAAGAAGTTGGATTTTCCAACAACACCACACCTGCAACCATAAAACATCAGGTGGCTTCTCTAGGGTCAAGATATATGTGTCATACAACAATGTCGGTTGTCATATGGCATCCAACCCTTCAAGGATGAGGTATTATGTGATGTTGCCCCACTGGATGTCTATGATTTTCTCTTTGGCTAGCCATATATGTGGAAGCTCCATGCTATCTATGATTATCGACCCCCTAGTGTCATTTTTACTCTAGGGGGTCATCTGTACAGGATACTAGATGTGGTTCCTACTACTGTCCCACCTAAATAGTGCCGCAAGGTAGTATCTCATACTACAAAATTTAGCTTCTTCACAATCTGTTCAAAAGGTGAACATAAAGATACTGCAACCATTACAGCCTTGTCCCAAGAACTATCTATCCAACATAAGCAGGTCGACAATACTGAATCAATGTGAAAAGATTCCTTCTACAAATAGATATCTCATGTAACCAGACTAGTTAATAATGTACAACCCTTCCAGCCATAGGTTCGTGACAACCTTCAAAACACTAAGCAGTGCAACTTCTCCAACAAGGCAAGGAGGTCATCAAGATGCAGATTCAACAAATGATTTTCCCTCTCCCAAGGGCACTTAACACAATGGATACCATTGCTTCCTAAGGGGGGAGGAATGATCCATATGGATGTTGGTGGCCATCCACCTTTTCCACTGAATCACCATTTTGAGCCTGTGGTTTTGATAAAGCGTGACATTCAACCTTTTGATGGGGAATGGAATGTAATTTCATCTTCATTTGTTAATTACAGACATCATGTAATGATTTTATGTACATGTCTACACATAGAGTGAATGCATTGAGTCCCATTAGAACTCCATAGTTAAGCATGCTCAGGCTAGATTAGTACTAGGATGGGTGACCTCCTAGGAATTCCTAGTATTTTACATGCCTGTGTCATTTTTAAACTTAGTCCAATTCATCCCACATGCTTCATGGGAATTTTTCTCCTCTCAGTCTCTCATATATAATTGATGTGAAGGAGGACCTTTAAGAATACAATGGAGTGTGATGTAAATATTCTTGTGAATGAAGCGTAGCCATCATCTCTTTCTTTTCAGAGATTAGCTACCCCATTTATCTAGTTTGTGTTCTACAATGTTTTTCTATCTTATTTAGTAATAGAAGTTGGTTTTCACTGTATTTTTGTGTATTTCATTGTTATATATCAGTTGTATTTTTTCCTTCATGCCATTCTCAAAATAATATGTATAAAATCCCACTCCTATATGCTCTTTTTAACTAAGAAAAAAGTATAATGCTAAAATAATGGAATCCCCTCTCTTCCTAGCAGCCCTAGAGTTACAGTTTTTGCATGCCTAAACAAATTATTGTTAGGTTTTGGACCTTATAGAATATTCTTGAAAGTCCATGTGTGTGAGTAATGGGGGATGGCATGTAATCCACTCAAAACCATGGTGGTCAACTTGTGGGATACATAACTTCCACATACAATCCCCGATTGCGGTGATTTTCACACCGTTGGAAAGGTCGCAGTGTGTATATCATGATAGAGGCGTTAGGAGCTATGGTAATATTTTTTTTAGCCCCAAAAGTTTCATTTAATTCCTCAAAAAGTATCTATAAGTCTCTAGAACCTTAATTTTCAAACATGGACCTCGCATTAAAATGGGACCTCCAAGCCAATTCCTCCAATTGTTCATCCCATAAAGTATGAAGATGGATACAAAATTATATAATGATCCATTCCAGATCATACCTTCCCATTTATGGAGGATTTTTGTCCCCAAAATATTTTACTCAATGTGGTGAGGACATTTTTCCTCTACCTTTTCCTTGGAGTACCATTTTTCCTTTCTTGGAAGTTATTGTTTCAACTTGATCTCCCAAAGGTCATATTACCCTTGTTTGGTAGTTCTGTATTTCTTATGAAAAAATGTATCTTTTACCAAATCTACTTGATCTTCTGGTTCTTAGTCCTCTATGGTAGGTAGGGCCTACTCAATTTCCTAATCCAACATGGAAGGCTCATAAACTTTCATATTTTTTCTACATACACTATTGAGTAAATGCACATATATGGGGGTAGACTCAGTCTGCAGGTATTATTACCCACATTATCCAATACCTCAAAAGGACCATACCCCAGAGCCTTAATGTTCTTACAAGGAGCCGTAGCCTTTCTTTGTTCAACTGCAACCAAAATGTGTATCCCACCTTGAATGTTTTCCAAGTTATATGTAGATCATGTTGGGTCTTGTACGTTTCCTATGACTTCTTGAATGTATGTTGTACTTGCAAATGAATCTTCCTAATCTTTTCAACAAGTTTCTCTACTTTCAATGCTTCTCATATAGCATCTTCCCTCACTCCTCCTTGTTTTCCATATAAAACATCCAAGGGTGAATGCAACAAATATCCAATGAAATTTTTGAAAATGGACTTACCATTAGAAGGAATGGACTTCACTGTAAAAAAACGTCTTGAATATATATAAAAAATTCATGCCAAGTCTTTGGATTCTTTTGATTGTAACCAATTAAAAGCTAAACCGAATTCCTTTTGTATTCCCATCTATCTTTGTATGGAAGGTTGTAGATCTCTTCAATTTGGTGTCCATCTTCTCCCAAAGTGTATTCTAAAAGGCAATGAGAAATGTAGTATCCCTATCTAAGATGATACTCTTTGGTATCCCAATGTGCACCTAGACATATTCAAAGAACATGTTTATTGCTTGTTGTCCTTTGATGGTGTTATTATAAGGCATATAAATGTACATTGTATTGAACCTTTCAACTGCCACAAATAGATAGTCATTTCCCTTCTTAATTTTTGTGAACCACCAACAAAATCCATGGAAATTATTTCCCAAGGTTGAGTGGGTACATGTAAGAGATGGTATAAACCTTGATTTCTATTACTAAGCTTGCTAGTACAACATAGTATGCATCCTCTAATATACTGAGCTACATATTCTTTCATTTTTGGAAACACATGTACCTTTATAAGTTGGCAACTGCCTTCTCAACACCAAAATGTACAACAACCTTAGAGGTGTGAGCCTATCTGATAAGATACAATATTTCACCTTGAGGAACACAAAGCTTATCTAGCTTGTTGAGAAACCCACTCTAGAGATGATAGTAAACCTTACTGTCACCTTTTTCTACACAAATTCGGTCTTGTAGCTATTGAAAACCCTCTTCGAAATCCTCATATTTTGTGTATGAATCTTTTTTTGCATCATGGGTAAAAGTATCCATGTTAATAAGAGTTACCAAAGTTGTAATCATGGACGTGGGTGGCCTTGAAAGCATGTGTGCCAACTTATTAGAGGGGACATAGATGAAGACGTAATCCAAGACACAACTCTTAGCTCAAGGTTTAGACAATTTTTGAGGGGTGTCGTTGGTCACATATGAGATGAATAACGACATGTCACTTGAAACCAGTTCAAAAAACATGACACCCTCAATAACCTCCTAGATTTGTGGAGTTTTAAAGAGATAAGTGAGGGATGAGTTGGTTCTTTGTGGCATGAGCCTTGGAACTCGTAGCATTCGAGACTCAATTGGACTCTATAATATCTAGAATATCTCTCAACCCTCTTCCAAAAGTCTATATAAAGAAGGAAAATATTGAGCATGAGAAAGAGGAATCATTTACGGATATATAATTCCAAAATTCAAATGTGCTTATCCATCTACATCAGTTGCAGTCAGGTTTCATAGCTTGGTTGAAGATATGAGGAGTAAGGAGAAAGGAGAAAGGAGGAGTACATCTACACCTTGAGATAATTTAATTGATGTACTCATATCATTTCAATTAATAAACAAATGGCTTTCCGATCTAATTTTTTTTGTTTCATTCATAAATATTTAGATATGATTTATCCTCTCACAGATTAGGTTAGATCCAAGATAGATCTAGGATTCTAACACTATGAAGAGAAGTATAATAGTATTGTTTTGTCTCTTTCCTACATGAAGTAGGTTGTAGGATTTGGAATTGGAACTTCAATACTGCAACAACTAGGACATACGAAGGACAACCTTTGGAATAAGGTATTCCATTCTCCCAGTTCCTTTTGTAAATGTGAATCTAATTGATTGTTTCTAAGGAAATCCATATAAGTCTATACCACTATAAATCTAGGATAAATAGGTAGATCCTAGGTAGATATTATTGTCCATTGGTGATATTTTATCTGTTACAGAACTGACGACTCCACCGGAGAAGAATATTTGATTCTTCTCTAGTTTAGTTTTCCCTCCATTTATCCTTTTCTCAATGTTATAATTTTAGATAGTATTGTGATATAGATTGACTCCAAGATATTTTTATGAAGTCACTTCCTCCAATTCATGTTTTTTTCATACATGAATTATCATAAGTGACATTTTTTTATCATAACCTTTTTCTTGTCAATGTTAACATTCATATTGGTACTAGAGATAAACCCTTGAGAATTCTTAGAAGCTTATCGATATCATAGGGATACCTCACCATAAGAACAATATAATTATCATAAAGAATAAGGATGATGGCCATTCCAAGTAAATTTGTGTCGAACCACCTTTTTCTTTCAAAAAATCCCTAACTTGTCAATGTGTATGCCAAAAAGGGCAGGGGACAAGGGATAAACTTGCTTAGCTCCAACATTATAGTTAATATCTTTTGACCATCCCTCAATGTTTCTAAATTTGGCAATAACATTCTCATACAACCTTATCACCAAAAATATACACTTGAAAGTAACCTTTATCCTTCTAGCCTATTCTAAATGTTAGTTCTAGGTATGCTTTCAAATGATTTTATAAAGTCAACAAAGAAACATAGGAGATTGGTTTTATTATTATGACGCTCCTCCACAATGATCCTTAGTGTAACACGATGGTCCATAATTGAATGGTATCTTTTAAATCTGGCTTGTCCTGTAGTCCTTTTCCCATGGAGTTCTAGCCATATGTTGATCTTCATTTCTAGGATACTTCCATATTGCTTGGCTAAAAGAGGTCTAATCATAATGGTCCTATAGTTAGAGCGGTTTTTTCATTACTACTTTTAAAATTAGGAACAATGATGCTTTGAGTCCATGATTTAGGAAATACCTACTTAACTCCCATATTGAAGAGATTGTGCATGATTTGGGATGAAGATAGGCCCTCCAATTTTTAGGATTTAGGCTTGCTAGCCTTCGATGTCCTTATCTTTCGATTTTTTCAGTCAATTAACCCCAAACTTTATGTCTTCTAAAGAGAAAACTTCTTCCTCTGTAAAAATGGTTTGAATGTTTTCAACAACATCACGAGATTCATAAATATTTTTAAGGAAGGAATTCTAGTCCCTCAAGTAAATAATATTGTTTTCTTTAGTTTTATGAGTTAGAATTTACCTCGAAAATTTCTTAGGATCCAACTTAGAGATGTGTAAAATATTTTCTTCCTTTCTATTTAAATAGTACCTTTTTTTATTCTTTTAATTACGATGTTGTACCTATTTTTCTCATCATATTTTAGGGACTTGTTATAAGTATACCTAATGGACATTTTATAAATATTACACTCTTTATCATCCCAAGGGTTGACCATTCTATTTCCCTTTTTACATCACACTTTGATAGAGAACTTGTTGATGGAAGTAGAGAGGGTTATTGGAAAATTATGATAAATGTATTCAATATTCTTCTTATTTTATAAGAGAAGTAATTCATTATTTAAATATTTTACAAAAATATCAAATTTACTTTTGTTGAAGATTGAGTACTTTTGGTTATTAGAATTCTCTTCTATTGGGATTTTCTGCATGATAAAATTTAGAGTTAGGGTTAAAGTTCTATGATCTAAGTTTCAATCATGGTTTTCTAGAATGTATAAATTTACTATTTGGTTGTAAATGGGGATATTGTATGTCACATAATATATGATATTGTAACACACTCAACCCCCTAACTCTCTTAGGTTGATGGGATGTTCATTTTTCTTCCTTTCCTTGGGGTATGGATTTGGGTTTACTCTCCCTATTTCTAGTTCATCATGATATGTGTGAGAACTTATCTTATCACAATATCTACCATACCAAATATTACTAGTCTGACCCCCAAATTCCAACAAAATCCCTCCATGGAGTTTGTTGTAATGAAAAGAGACCTGACATACCTAATGAGATGACTAGAACTTATCCTTTTCCACCATATCAACGATTGACAATGACTCAGATTCATTCCCATTGGAACAAAATGTCACAAGGTTAGATTCCAATTATGATGGCTTCTTTCTGACGGCTCATTCTGACAGAAGCATTGGCCCCTGGAATTGGAACCCAATGATCCTCATCGTATGAGTTCCTCTACCTACTCGATAATTATCACTTGCCTCATCAACCTTTCCTTGTGTGGATAAGTGGGACCCACGACAGATCTACAATTCATATTATATCGTGTGCCCACTTGCAGATTCATGGTCCAGGTTCTTTATTGGATTCCTTTATTAGAGGGGTGCATTCACTCTGATATTCATGGACCATTCCGTCCGACACTCTCCAACAGGTCATTTCGACGAATCTACCAGTTCTTGTGACACCTCATCTAATAGGTAATATTAGCTCAAAGTCTCAAAACTGCACGAAAATCAATGAAATCTAGTTATTCATTCTTGGAACATATCATACTAGATCCAATAGTTGTGATCCATCAAGGAATCATCCAATAGATATATGGCTTTATTGGCACAGGGGCAGACCTAGGGGTCAACGCTCAAGAGCGCACCAACAAAACCCTAACTACCGACCCTTTCAGCAACACTTGCAAAGCAAATGAAGTCTCACCCGAGGTAGAGGCAGGGGTGGTTGAAGGACTCAAATGTCTGCAACCTTAGCTGGGACATATATCCATGATTATCTTTCTTATGACACACTTAGTATCAGTTATTCATTAGCATACATTCATTAATATACTTCGCAGAAAGCATAGAGCATCACAATGAATACTTATACTAAAGATGATTCAATACTTAACCACATAAATATAGGTTAGATTCAATAGATAAAGAATTAAGCATCTTATATATCATATCTAACGTTCATTCATATATCATCAGCGCAGAGCATAACTAGATCTACTTAATCACATCAAGCACTTAGCCAAGAAAGAGATAAACATGGTAGAGTGAAGCACAAAGCACCATACACATTGTTACCATGGTTCACCCCCACCCTGGGGATACATCCACAAAGTCTTCTTTATATTATCTCGGTCAAGCAGTTACAACACAGAGCTTCAATGACCCTTACTTCGCACATGATAGAAGATCTACACAGCTCGCTAGATCCTTCTTGCTTTCTCTTCAGCACAAGACTACAACAACTTGCACTTAGCTTTTCGATCTCATGCACAGAGCACTCTAAGATACATACGATCACACATATCCAATTACTAGCACAAAGCTTTCAGTTATACATCACATAGATGTATTACCTTACTATTACTACTATCTTCCTTATTTACATTGCCTATTTATAGGTTACAAAATGGGCCTAAATGTGGGTAAACCCACGGGCTGACATCCCTTTCCCGTTACATCAACCCAAAACCCTAAAGTGGACCAAAAAATAGGTCTTGCTTCCTTACTTTCCACTTTGCGTTGCGCTCCTTCCTTGGCAAGCTGTCACAGTCCCAAAAGTGGTCAAATATGACCAAGTATTCTTCAAAACTTGGTCAAGGGCCAACAGGCCCCCAACACTCACCTGTAACTCATCCCAAGTCACTCAGGTCTAACCAATTCTGCTTCGAATGCCTCGATCTTGGCTCGAGCTTCTTCGACCTGCTACAGTGTGACAACCTCTTGTTCAGTAAATTCTTGGATTATTGTGTCATTGAGCGGTCCTTCTAGGCGTTGTTTTGCAGTGATGACACCCTGTTCGAGTTCATCTCCCTGGCTTTCAAGTTTGGAGAATAGTTGACATGCCTTCTCTTGGAATGGTTGCAGTCTTTGAGAGAGTTCCATTACTTTACTTTTCAGCGTGTGTACTTGTTATTGGGTTGTGCGTTGTTTTGCGAACCTCTCCATTATTTCGACTGGGGTCACAGACTTCAGCTGCGCTTGTAGCATATCTGCATGCTTCTTTTCTTCATGGAGTTGTGCCTCCAATGTCTGCAATTATGGATTTTCAGCGAGGGTTTCATAAGTTTGGGCACTTCTGGTGCTTAGCTACCTACATTTCAAAGCCAAAGTTTTTAATCGGTCGACTGTGCTTCAAGCAGTGGCCTCTATTAGATATCTTATCTCTTGGGGTGTCTCAAGCACAGTGTGGAGCTCCAGATCCGTGATGTGCTATTGAAGTTGCTGGATTACTTCTTCCAGTTGGGTCACTTGCTGTGGAATATGATCTTCCATATTTACTTCTATGATCGTCACAGAGAACAGTGCTTTGTGAACTCTTTCCTGTACTTCAAGTTTCTCTGCTAGCAACTGGTCCTAGATCTGCGGTAACTGTTCTTTTTCCTTTTCCCACTTCGCTTGTAAGGCAAGTTGCTCCTATTCTACCTTCCTCTGTTGTTCTTCATGTGCACTATTTTCTTTTGCTAAAGCCTGGGTGGCTTGTGCTATGTCTTCTTGAGCTCATCGAAGGCAAGCTTCGACTTTCTCAGTGATCTAGCATAACAGTGTGGGCTTATCACTTGCTCCTGATATTTCTGTTGTTAAGGGTGTCGTAGGAACTGCTTGGCTAGACTAGAGTGCCTGTTGCACTTCTTTGAATTCACCTGTGATCCCGCTAAATAGCTCCTCCTGCTTTGCTTCTTTATTTTCCACGAGCTCTAGTGAAACATCATTCAGTGTGACAATTAAGAACTCGAAATCATCCGGGGTAAGGGCAGTTTTAAGCGTGGTCCGGGTGGCCTTAGCTTTCTTTCTAGATGAGGGATTTGGTGGGGAAATCTTCCTCTTCTTGGAGGGATCTTCCTCGTCCCTAGGTGGAGTAACCTTGCCTTTGCTCTGTTCAACTTCTATGCCCCCTAGTTCTTCATCACCACCTCCCTTCACAGGTGAGAGTGAAGCAGTCTTCGTGGATGTGCTATGGATATCTTGAACTTCCACATCTTTCTTAGTCTTGTGCGGTCCTAGTGTATCCAATATAGCTTCAGGGCTATCTACGTCGGACATCTTTGCGGGGTCGGCTGAAACAAGGAGGTCTATCGACCATTTCTTGGTAATCGCCTCCAAGTCATCTTCCGTCAGCTTGTAATATGACTGGAGTTATTGTTTGTGCTCATCTACGCGCATTGTGATGTAGGTAAGTGACGATCTGCGTTGAATTTCATCAAAGGTCTAAACCTATGAAGCGTGTTGGGTGTGAAGCGTGGTGTAGACTGAATGTCATTCTTCAACTGAGTGTAGTAAGTGTGGAATACATCATTGAAATGCCACTGTTTCTTCATGTCGCTGGAGTACCACAACGTACAGAAATTCGCGGCCAATGGTTCGAAGGGTTCGATCTCCGGAAACGTGGCTCCCTCAGGCAGTTCCCACATGATGAAATATATGAGTATGAGAAACCAGCTAAAGTGGAACTCATAACCTTGGTCCTGCGCTTGTCGAAAATCAAGCTCTATCTGATTTATAAGGTATTTTTCCCAGTTCATTTGTAGTCCCTCCGCGCACTTCCCTGCGAGGTCAACTACAAATCCGGTCACCTATGTAGTTCTATTTTTTCGGACTAATTTTCCTATGATCAGTTGGAAACCAAAGTGCACTGTTGCATTCTCAATGGAGGCTACCTTGTAACCTTGCGTGCCTTTCTCTAGATCACCATATGTCTCTTTTATTCGTTGAGCGAGGGAACGATCTGCGGTCTTTCCACGGTAAAATTTCTACGGGTCAGGGCCCTACATGCTTATCCCAGTGATCTGATTGATCATAATCGGATCCACAGTGATGTGGTGGTCCAACCGTAGGCATCCTCCGTGGTAGCAGGACAACAACAATCTAACGCATGCATTTACTTCTGGATGCCTCTTGAAATGTGGAATCTTCATTACATTGAGGAGGGTTGACTGCGCAAGATTATGGGTCCATTGCTACAGTAAAATCTTGGGGTTCTTTCCTTTTGTAATAGTCAAATACTTGTGCGAGGCTAGCATACTATAAGCCTTGCGATCT
>WSFP011518027.1:0-12681 GCA_009831015.1 Picea engelmannii
TTGGAGGTTAGAGATCAATGCCTTAGGGTATATGGAGTCAAACAAGATAAGGGCACAAGGTTTTGAAAGGATGAAGACTTAAAGACAAGAGAGAAGGGTTCTAGAGTGCTGCAAAGGCAGGGCCCTAGAATCAAAACCCTAGGGGAAAAAGGCTCACTCCGGTGTTTCTTAAGCAAG
Source organism: Picea engelmannii (assembly GCA_009831015.1). NCBI lineage: Eukaryota > Viridiplantae > Streptophyta > Pinopsida > Pinales > Pinaceae > Picea > Picea engelmannii. The sequence goes on from WSFP011518027.1 coordinate 178, forward strand.
GCCTCGTGCTCTTTCCTCCTTCCTTAGGTCAACTTGGCAAAACGGCTAGCATAAATGACGAATTTCACTAAAGGATGAGGTGAGATAAAGTGTTGTGAAGACAAGGCTTTCAAACCCTAGAAGATGATGGCCCTAGGTGTAGATAACCTAGGCCTAGGACGTCACCCTCTTTCAACCTATAGAATTCAATGCTAGCTTAAGGGGAGAAGAAAGATGAGTGTAGCAAAGGCTAGGCTCAATCCTTCTTCTTCAATGGCTGAAATATTTCTCTCTAAGGGGACATCAAACAAGGACCTACTTGTGTGCTTGTTACCTAGGGTTTTAAATTAGCAATTTAATAAGCAAATGCAAGAAATTAAACCTACAACCATTCAATTAAAAAGATTTTCAAGAAAATCACTTACATATCATGAAGAAAGCATGTGCAAACCCTAGTTGTAAACCTTCCTTGGAGAGAAATGCCACAAGATGCCAAAAAATCCTTCCAATAACAAGTGTGCCTCACTTAGAAAGAAATAATACCCTAGGAGGGCGCAAAAATCAGACCTCACAAGTGTGAGTGAGTTGTGTTATGTCAAAATGAGGGAAAAACATCTTCAATATATATTATCTCATGGCCTTTAATTAAAATTAGGTCATTAAAAATAGTCGACAAGGCTAATAACCAAAAATCATATTGTTTTACATTAAACTGTCAAATAAAACCCTAAATGAGAAATAAGCAAGACGCCAAGCCCTTTTGAGGGAGATGTTGGCCCTTTTTAGGGAAAAATACAGCACTAGATGACAAACATTGGCCCTCTCTGGGTCTCCAAACTCTACCACACGTGCCAAAATGATCTGTCAAGGTGTCATACAATGGAGGTGATGTCATGGCTCCTAGATGACGTCCTGGGGCATCAGAAAGGACACGTTCCACCTGTAGTGGGTCAACTCCCTTGGGCTGGGCTCAGCCAAGGCATCCTGGATGAAAACTTCCTCCTTCTTCTCTCGTGAAAAAGCTCGACCAATCATTGTCCTGTCTTTGACCCTGATGGGGTCCCAGCAACCATCTGATGGGCTCTTCAGCCCCATGGAGGTCTGAACTAATCATCTCCCCATGTGTACCGTTCCACTTGGTACCTGTCTGTCGAGCATGGTCCTGCACATCAAAAAATTCGCCCTCCATGGGCTCATTAGTCCTAGGGATCATAGCAATGTCAATCATATTTCATCATTAATTTTATCAAATGCATACATAAAACCCCTAGCATATCATCCAATAGCTCAAATACATTACAATGACCTACTATACAAAGCTGAAGAAAAAAACAAAATGCCCTATTGGGCCAGCATCCATAAGAAAAGGAAATTTTCCAGAGGATATCATCCAAACCATGTAACACGAGGTGGTGTGGTCCAAGGATGTCCAGACATAGTGAAAGACAGGGGTGATATTATCTGTGGGTGCCTTTGTAGGAGGCGAGTTGTACCTATCATGGATGCAATTCTTTCCAAGCCCTTTATTGCCTTTATTCTTTCTTTTCTTTATTACTTTTTATTTCTTTTTATTTCAAGGTCTAACTAGAGGACACTACCTTGGCATGGTGACCAGAGCTGACAGTGTTACCCAAAAGTACTTTCACAGAGATGATAAGGATGGCTCGTGATGAGACCCCCTTTCCCTTGGCCATGCAACCAAAGGTCACTGCCCTGGTGTGGTAACCAGATAATGGAAATGTCATACTGCTAGGTACCCATGAACATAATGGGTTGGCTCAAGATGAGACCCCCCATCCTCTTAGCTAGGTCTTGTTTTGTCATTTTTCTTCGGGTCCCTCTTGTTTCTTATTGAGAGGCTTTTTATTGCCTTCTCGGGGATCCCTGGGCGAGGCATATCTATGTTTTATTTTTTATGGCTTTTATCTCTTACCAGCTGCTTTTACCTCCTGGGTATTTAGCCCCTTCTTCCCACAAGATAAGGTGTAACCCCACAAAAGGTCATCCTAATGTCCGGACCAGGGGAATGGGATAGATGAGTGGGAGATAAGATGTAAGAACGATGATATGATGGGAGAAAACGATGGCTCTTCAAAATCCCCCCTAGTGGCTAACCGAAACCTATGGGTACAAGCTTTCTAGGGTACCCTGTCAATCCCCCCAACCTTGGTCAAGTGGGTTAATATAAGATCCAAGCAGTCATCAGAAATGAAAGAAATTTGATGCATATATCTGAAGGTTAGAATGATCAAATATGACACATACCATGATACCTGGACTAATTACCTCATGGAGCAAGAGTCTTCTTCGATACAATTCCAAGTCGAAGGTGATGGATGCTGCTGCTACTGACAGGACAATTCTGATGAAGAAGAAGAAAAATGGGCCCTCCAGGGCCATGCTCAGGTCAATCCTTCTCTCGGTACTCCATGTCTAGGACCTGTGGGCCTCGAGACATGATCTCCTATTTATCCCTAGAAATCAGGGATAACGGGTTCTATTTGAAGGCATCAACTTCCTTGGCATATGGCTTGGTATCCACCTTGGCCTCCACATGGAAAGGTAGGTGTGTCTTGTTATAGCTTCATTTTCCAATCTCTATCCCAGTTTTGCACTCTAACTCTAGCTTATTCTCCTCTTTCTTGGGGTCTTCATGACAAGAATCTACTAATGGTGTTCCCTTACACTTCACTGCTAATAGCTATGACATAATCGATGTCAGTGTGGCCATGCTCTACTCAAGTTGGTCCAATGTGACCTTGTGATTTTCTTCCTCATCTTCTCCATGATGTTCCCTTTCCATCCTTGGTGCTCTACTTCACTCTAGCCCTAGAAACAACTCATGTCCACTTCTTCTATAGTCATTGTGTACTTATCATACAAATATCACTATGTGTACTTGAACTCAAGCTCATATACCATATGATATGTAAATGGTAGGCTTATAGCTCGTCCATTTCACCAACATGGAATCCTTAGCAATACCAATTGTATTCTTTTTGTTTTTGCTAATGCTTCAAGAATAAGACATTAACATTAGTTAAAAATAATAATATGTCTACCTTGGTTCCTTTAATTGTATTGTAAAATAGGCTAAGAGTAGAAACCTCAAGAAATGGAATTCAGCTTTACCAACCAAGAATCATTCTTCAATTATTCAAGATAGTGTAGCTATTCCTTTCACACATAGATTAGAAATAAAATAACTATTAGAACACTTAAGTTTGTAACCAGCAAGTATGAGAACTCAACATTAGTGTGTGAACATAGAGACCACAACTCAGCCCACCAAGATTCAATTTATCCTTCCATGGAACAAGTCAACCAGGTGGTAAAGTTAATCACCAAGTAGGTGAGTTGCTCAGTCACAAGGGAAACTTGACCAAGTGAAAGGTAATCGTTGAAGCTCACATTAGATTACAACCCACATTCTTCCTTTACCTATAAACAACCATACAGTCTAATGAGATGGAGCCAACACTCATTTAAAAACAAAAGAGCATGTATAACCTATGGGGGGAAGTATTACACCATCCAGTTAAGAATTGGAAGCCTAAAGTGACCATATGGTGTGTAGGAACTAGAGAACACAAGCCGGCCAAAGAAAACGTTATCCAACGAATAATATGACCTCAGGAATGAGGAGAACAACAACCAACAAAGAGATGGTGACCCAAAGGAAGATAAAACATCAACCAGTGAAGAGATGAAAACCCAAAGGAAGAGAAAACATCAACTAGCAATACCAATTCGACTCACAAAGTGAGAAGGTTGATTTACGGGGAAGAGAAATGATTCAACAGCAAAAAAAACTCAATTTAGCAACTACCTACACTTTTGCAACAACTCCATAATAGGAACCATTGATTTCTTATCTCTGAAATCACCCAATAGTGGAGGACAACAAGTTTTTGGGATAGGTATCCACCATTAAACCATTATGCTATGAAGAAAAACTTCCCAGACAATAGAAATACTAAGCAATTAGCTCATTATCTATTCAACAAAGGTTTACAATCTATAGAGCAACGATTAGAATGCAACTAGTAACTCAATAAATCACAAAAAAAATGAATTAACATAGTAACATACTCAACCACAAAGGAAAAACATTGGAAATGAAGACATGATTTACCCTTGAAACACAAATGGAAAAACCAACATTAAATTGGCTTCATCCAAGATCTTTATTATGCACCAATGGGCAAGTTAAAGGCTCTCTAGTTCATCTCTATGCTCCTCAATGAAATTTGGGCATCATTCCTCTTCATTCTCAGCCAAAAAACCCCTTCTCCCTCTTAAGGAACCAAGATGTAGGTGGTAGGCTTAGCTAAGGAGATAGTTGGAAGGTCAAGAGTCCCCGACCTTTCACTTTCCCCCAAGTTTGTTTCCCCTCCTCCTTTTTTCTTATTTCTTTTTGTACCTCGGGGAAGAGGTCTTATAATAATTGTATTGTTTTAATATGTCTTTTTTTTTTCTTTATAATAATATATTGCCTAGCATTTACATTTCATGTGTTTGCCTTGTGATTTAATCGAATGCAGGGATGGACATTGATCATTATGGCACGGGGCCCTTCACACCAACCCATGAATCTTCTATTCATGATTTTGATTCCCAAAATGCATATTTTAAATAAACCACATGTTGAATAATGACGCCATCAGTGTGCTTGGAACATGGAGGACATTATTTGTGGCACTAAAGATGGTGTTTGCAGGAAAAAGTGAAGAAATCTTACAAAATATTTCATGGAAATGAAATTTTGAATGGACAACCAGGCAGTGGTTTATCTCCATCCCCAGATGACGAAGAAAAAACCCAAATTGAACGTTGTTGAAATCGCACAATAATCCACAGGGAGAGACCTGAATTCCTCACCGCCCTCGAAGATACAATGACTTCTCTAATGTTCTTGAAAACAAGAATTATGGAGTTGTTCACAAAGGATGTAAGCTCTATCTCCATTTCTGCCTTGATTGATTATAAACCCCTCCTAACACTCTGTAATTCAACTCAGCCCAAATACATTCAGAAAGAGGAATGAAAACGTATGTAAAACGTGGCTTACAATTGGGTACTTATATGATGCACCACTGAGAATCTGTGCTCCCCTAGCAGTGTCTTGAACATTCTAATTTAAATTGTGTGGATAAATTAATTACAATGAGAAATCATATAGAGATTACACGGGAGGTTTGGAGCTTTAATGGATATCTCAAATGGGAGGTTTTTCCTCATCCTTCTATGGTTGGATTTCATACACATTGTGGATGGATCTCCATTCTTCTAGAGCTTGTGATTCGGAGTCGATGAGTCATCATTGTCAATTGTTGATGTGATGACCCTCTTGTGCACTTTGAACTATGGATCTCATATGAATCAATGGTTTCCAAATTCTATGTGGCCCACAAAAATATCCTAATACATAATGACGACCCTCCATTCCCTCCTAATCCAATGGTCCTTGGAAGATTCTCTTTATATATCACCACATCAATGTTATTGAAACTCCATTAGAAACACCAATTGGGGTTGATTTAATGATCAACGGGTATCTCATAACCCCTTTCATCCCATCTTCCCACCATATATTCATTTACATTTACCCCACTAGAATACCTTTTGAAGTATTCATTGTCCATTAAAAATCAAAATCCATCGATCTTTGATTAACATAACCAACCTGCTTCACTTTGACATTCCATTTCCCCTACTTATGGGTATCCTAGTAATGTATTCAATATACCTGTCCACAATGGTGAACATATGTGAAGTATCTAAGAATCAATGGAACCTTTTTTTCATTTCAAATGAATAAATTGTCCTCATATGTGTTGTCATGTTTAATTTCCAAAGGGAGTCTAGTTTTTATTTCATGTACTAATATCAAGTCTTGTTTTTTTCTCTACACATGACACTGCTCGTGATTGTGTTGTGTCGCCAATGGTGTTGTAGATACCACGTTCACTTCCTCCCTTATGACCATTTGACATAAAGGGGATGTTGATCATATAACTAAGATATGTTGTTTGGTTATGGGTTTGAATCTTGCAATGAGACAATGTTTGTTTTGCTTGTTTTAACGGAGAATAAGAATCTTCCTGCGTTGAGGTTGTTGGTTTACTACTAGGGATATATGGCTTAATTTTGATAAGTTCTCTAAGTTCATAAATGTGAGTGTCGCATCTAATTCATTCAATGTTGACGATGGTGATGGTTTGGATGATGACAATTTGCTCGACTTTGATGACATTTATCAAAAGAAGAGGAAGTTGTCGACACCCACCAAAGCTTTTGAGCTTCTTCTGAGTGATCAACTTGAATGTTCTCTTTAAAAAAATAGGTGATTCTCGACACATATTTTGATTTGTTAGTATAGCATTGCATTGTTTTCCACCACTAACGCACAAAGGGACTCTTTGAGTTGTCACTAGTAAAAGCATAAATAATGTGCATTAGGAAGGGTGCGAAGGTGGCGGGGATGGAAGGGAGTGATAGATGCTCTAAAACTTTTGTGAAACCAGGTAGAGTGAATCTTGCGAGTTTGAGGAGTCTGGGGTGGAATTGTAGATCATGAAATTTTTGGGTACAAGATGTATATCATGAAACAAGGGGCATGAGAGTTTGATAGCGCCAACCCTGAAAACCGTGACCATAAAATTGGCGAAGTGTGGAAAGGAATGATGGTCGGATGGAATCGTGATGTGAGGATATAGATGGAGATGAGGATCTGTCAGTCCACCAACCCGGGAACCCGCAATCATAGAAATGCGACTAAGTATAGAACCAGAAAGGGATAATAAAGGGGAAGAAGAAAAAGGAAAAAGGGGTAACTATCTCTCACAACAATATCTATTGTTCGTTTATTAATGCCAATATTTTTTAACCTATGTGGTGAGTTGTCACTAGTAAAAGCATAATGAATGTGCATTGGGAAGGGCGTGAATGTGGCGGGGATGGAAGGGAGCGATAAATGGTTTGAAACTTTTGTGAACCCGGGTATAGTGAAGCTTGCGAGTTCGAGGAGTCTGGGGTCAAATTGTAGATCACAAAATTTTTGGGTGCAATATGTATATCACAGAACGTGGGGTATAAGAGTTCGATAGCGTGAACCCGGGACCCTGCGGTCAGATAATTGGCTAAGTATTGAAAGGGACGGTGATCGGTCGGGCTCATGATGTGATGATATAGATGGAGATGAGCATATGTCAGTCCACCAACATGGGAACCCGTGATCATAGAAATGCGACTAAGTATAAAACCAGAAAGGGATAATAGAGGGGAAGAAGACAAGGGAAAAATGGGTAAGTATAGAGGAGGGAAAAGAAAGGGAGAAAAGAACATTTAGTCTCAGCTATGTAATATACTTGGAGGTGAACAAAGTCATGTTCAAGTTTAAAGACAATGTGTTTATATTTATTTGAATAGTATTCATATTAATTTATCTTAATAGATTATTTGTGGTCCAAATGTAAACCATGTTCCAATTTGAAGGGTGTTTTCGGCTCGTAAATTTTTCTCAAACCCATAAGCAATAGAATATATATATATATATATATATATATATATATATATATATGACTTAACATTTTTATATGCAAGAATATTCTCAAATATAAGAAGTTGTAATATATGCACAATATTAAACAGGAACATGACGTCAACACTTGAGTTGCCATGTTGAAACAGAGTCATTCATTGACTCTATTTCCAAGGCCTCGAAGAATGAAAGCAAGACGGGCCTACCCATTTCTTTCTTAAGTATAGGGTGGGCGCCACAGAACTATGTCCTATCACAAATTATTCTGCCATGTAAAATGTAAGGAGCGAATAGAGTAGCTTTTATTTAAATGGAAGTACTGAGCATGGAAAAAAAATGCTTATCATGCATTTTTAACTATGGATCAAAGAGCGTCTTAAATTCTTGTAGAAAGAGGTTGAATTCATATATCAATAGTTGTACAAGAAAATGAGTTAATTTAATATATATATATATATATATATATATATATATAGATAGATAGATATATATATATATATATATATATATACAAAATTCAAAAAAACAATGTTAAACATTGAAAAACACCATACAACAACCTCAAATATTTTATATTCAGATAAATTGGGTTGCAAAATACAGTTGAGATTATTTCCCAAAATAGCTCTCTTGGAATTTGTAAAAAATATATATAGTTCAGTACATATTCTCTGAAATTTAAATGTGTTTGCCATAATGACTGGGATTGGGCCTCTTGCAGACCATAAATAAAACATGTACAAGAATCAAGCTTGTAGAAAGAATAAAGTCGATGATGGAAGATAGCAAGAACTGGCAAGAACAAAGAGAAAATTTTCAGTCCTCGGTTAAACCTTTCTATTTAAAGAGGTAGAGTAATTGGATGAAGACATCAAAAGAATGTGATCAGTATGAACTTACTATGATGGTATCCCATGCCTTATCATTTGTTCGTTGATATCCTTTTATGGCTTTCCTTGGTGCTTATGGGAACCGTCTCAAGCGTCCTTTGCCCTTCATTGGTAATCTTGTCGATAGCCTTTTTGAACCACTCCTCGATGCAGCTCCTCATGGGAGCCACGTTGATTGCATGTCGGATTTTTATATTGAAAAATTCACTTTCCAAGTCCCTTAGATCAATAGAGAGGTTGTGCAATGCTTCTTCAATATCTTTGTTTTTAAACGAATAATCAACTAGCCAGTTTTTCACGTCATCTTCACCATATTCAAGAATGTCATAGAAATTTTCAAATGATAGTCTTTTATAGATCTCAACTTGATCATCAAATGCTTGTGTGGTTAAAAACAACGAGTTGAATATCAATTTAGGGTCTTGGACTTCATTGGTGCTGCCAGCTAGATCTATCTCAATTAGCTTCTTGAATAGTTTGTCTCTTCTAGATATGGCCTGGCTACATTTTGTACTTTGATAAGTGTTTTAAGGTGCCTTCTTTGTAATGTTCCTGGTCATCCACATCTGAGACAACTTAGAGATGTCATTCAGGCCCAATTGAAAGACGAGGGAGTGGTTTTATGTGACATCAGCTTTGGGGGGGGGGGAATTTTGTTAGCCAACAAAAGTTAAGACAAAAAATCCAAGTATCTTATGATTGGTATTCTCCCTGTATTTGATTGTTTGGTTGGTTGAAAGGCGTGTCTAAAGATTTATATGTTGAGCTTCTTTGTTTTATTGCTGAAAATTGGAAGGGACTTTCAAGTCACCTGCAAAATGCTCATTTGTTGAAGTATATAGCTTCTTCCAACAACACAGAATTGGCAAGTGTATCAAATGTTGCAGACCACACCAGAATGTATCTTTCATTAGAGGAGTGGCACATATCTTGGCTTACAAAATGGTCTGGAATATTCAGAAGTGACACCAAATATTACTCCATGCCGGAATATAGCCAGAAGGAAGTTATAAATTTGGATCCTCACGAAGGTGAAAAACTGTATGAGTGGTTGAATCAAAATCATAAAATTACATAAACTTTCTATCTCAAAGTTTGTTGAGCGACTTCTTGATGTAGTAACAGACTCTACAGACAATCAGCCTCTATCTCAAAGTTTGTTGAGAAACCTCTAGATGTAGTAACAGACTCGACATACAATCAACTTTCTATCACTATTGCACATTCTTTGCATTATTCCTATGCAAATAATTACATCTGGGTCGAAGAGCTTACCACTCTTTGCAAGAATATTCCCCTAGTAGTTGAAGGTGGGTATAAAATTAGGAAACGAGGCTCTCAAAAGTTTCTCATGCCTGCATCAATGAGTAACTAGGAAAAGTTAATGGGAAGGAATTCTGGACTATGGAATTTGCAACACTTTCTGAAGATTACTTTATACTACCACCTTCTGCAGGAATTTTGACGTATACAGGTAATGATTTGGTTTATGAAGATCACCTTTTAGTATCAACTTCATGCAATGATTTTGTTTCATTCTTTAGAAGAAACCTTGATGTGGTATATATTCCAGAGTTATTTCCACCGAATATCAATCTTCCTGCTATTTCATGTGCTTTGAATAAGGAGAATGCATTTCTTTTGTTGCAGTAGATCCGATATTTGAAAAAAACGGAAGTTGCTCAATTCTTGAAGTATTAACTTGTCTGGTTCAAATAAATCACCATCACCTCGCCACAAACGTCTCTCGAGTTGTTGATCAGGATCACAGGTCGATAAGCACATAGTGCCTTCCTGGTCATAGAGTGTTTCCATCCCCAACTTGGGTTTGCACAAATGGTCAGTATTTGTATGAAACATAACCTGACCAACTAAAACCTACACCTACATGCAATTGAATAGATGTAAAAGTATATCAAGTCATGACTCCAGGCTCTAGTTAGCTTCAGCTTCATACATCAACATTGGCGATGACTCCAGGCTCCATATAGCTTTAGCTTCGTACATTGACACTGGCGGTGACAATGGGAACAGTGTCATCGATTGCAGGGTGGTAATGTGGTGAACAAGTAGGCATTTCATTGTCAAAGCACTTAGACTTGATCAGTATCACAGGTCGATAATCATAGAGTGCCTTCCTAGTCGTAGAGTGCTTCCATCCCTAGATTGGGTTTGCACAGATGGACAGTATTTGTATGCAACACAACCTAACCCACTAAAACCTGCACCTACATGCAATTGAACAAATGTAAAAGTATATCAATTCATGACTCTGGGCTCCAGGTAGCTTCAGCTTTAGACATCGACATTGGCGGTGACTCCAGGCTCCAGATAGCTTCAGCTTCGGACATTGACACTAGAGGTGGAAATGGGAACAATGTCATTGATTGTAGGGTGGTAATGTGGTGAACAAATAGGCATGTCATTGTCAAAACACTTAGACTGCAGGGTTGTCAGACCTGAAAAAGAGCATCAATTTAGCGTTTCTTTTTCATGACAATTACAATGTTGTTGTGAGTTCGAACATCTTTGGAGGTTGGGTGTCCTGTGCGATGATGACCACGACATGAGGTGCATGTCAAACATTTATTATATGGACATTGCAGTGTTAATGCAATTGTCATAGTCAATGACGAATTGAATGCATTGCTAAAAGAAATATTAATTGTGTAATTAATTTACATTCTTGAAGGACGTGAATCTCAAATAATGCCTCAAACTTTTCGACCAATGGTGTGTTAAAAAAATACGTTATTTTATATTTTTTTTTAAATGTATTTTCTATGTCTAACATTAGGTTTCACACATAAACATTTTTAAGTCAAATGAAATTAATATATAGTCAACTCAGATCCCGGGAAGCGATCAAACTCCCTAGAGCTAGTTTACTTACATCATATTAGTTGGGACAGAAGGATCCACCACCAGGATAAAGAAACAACCTAGCAATAAGAGCATCTGTGAAAACCCAAGCTGGAGATGGAAGCACTATACAACCAGGAAGGCACTCTATGCTTATCGACCTATGATCTTGATGAACAAATCGAGAGACGCTTGCAGCGAGGTGATGGAAATTTATTTGAAAAAGATAAGTTAATACTTCAAGCATCGATCAACTTCCATTTTTTTCAAATATCGGATCTACTGCAACAGAAGAAATGCATTATCCTTATTCAAAGCACGGGAAACAACAGGAAGATTGATATTCGGTGGAAATAGCTCTAGAATATCTACTACATCAAGGTTCTTCTAAAGAATGAAACAAAATCATTACATGAAGGTGGTAGTAAAAGGTGATCTTCAGAAACCAAATCATTACCTGAAAACATCAAACTTCCTGTAGAAGGTGGTATTGTAAAGTAATGTTCAGAAAGTGTTGCAAATTCCATTGTCCATAATTTCTTCCCATTAACTTTTCCCAATTACTCAATGATGCAGGCATTAGAAAATTTTGAGAGCCTCGTTCCTTGATTATATACCCACCTTCAACTACTAGGAGAATATTCTTGCAAAGAGCGGTACGCTCTTCGACCTAGATGTAATTATTTGCATAGGAATAGTGAAAAAAGTGTGCAATAGTGATAGAAAGTTGATTGTATGTTGATTCAACCACTCGTACAGTTTCTCACCTTTGTGAGGATCCAAATTTATAATTTCCTTCTGGCTATATTCCGGCATGGAGTAATATTTGGCGTCACTTCTGAATATTCCAAACCATTTTGTAAGCCATGATATGTGTGACTCCTCAGACGAAAGATAAATTATGGTGTGGTTTGCAGCATTTGATACACTTGCCAAATCTATGTTATTGAAAGAAGCTATATACTTCAACAAAGGAGCATTTTGCAAGTGACTTGAAAGTCCCTTCCAATTTCCAGCAATAAAACAAAGAATTTCAACATACAAATCTTTAGGCAGGCCTTTCAACCAACCAAAGGATCGAATACAGGGAGAATACCAATCATAAGATACTTGAATTTTTTGTCTGAGCTTTTGTTGGCTAAAAGAATTGTTTTCCCTTAAAGATGACGTCACATAAAACCATTCCCTCATCTTTCAATTGGGCTTGAATGGCATCTCTAAGTTGTCTCA
>WSFP011518030.1:0-12681 GCA_009831015.1 Picea engelmannii
AGATCGCAAGGCTTATAGTATGCTAGCCTCGCACAAGTATTTGACTATTACAAAAGGAAAGAACCCCAAGATTTTACTGTAGCAATGGACCCATAATCTTGCGCAGTCAACCCTCCTCAATGTAATGAAGATTCCACATTTCAAGAGGCATCCAGAAGTAAATGCATGCGTTAGATTGTTGTTGTCCTGCTACCACGGAGGATGCCTACGGTTGGACCACCACATCACTGTGGATCCGATTATGATCAATCAGATCACTGGGATAAGCATGTAGGGCCCTGACCCGTAGAAATTTTACCGTGGAAAGACCGCAGATCGTTCCCTCGCTCAACGAATAAAAGAGACATATGGTGATCTAGAGAAAGGCACGCAAGGTTACAAGGTAGCCTCCATTGAGAATGCAACAGTGCACTTTGGTTTCCAACTGATCATAGGAAAATTAGTCCGAAAAAATAGAACTACATAGGTGACCGGATTTGTAGTTGACCTCGCAGGGAAGTGCGCGGAGGGACTACAAATGAACTGGGAAAAATACCTTATAAATCAGATAGAGCTTGATTTTCGACAAGCGCAGGACCAAGGTTATGAGTTCCACTTTAGCTGGTTTCTCATACTCATATATTTCATCATGTGGGAACTGCCTGAGGGAGCCACGTTTCCGGAGATCGAACCCTTCGAACCATTGGCCGCGAATTTCTGTACGTTGTGGTACTCCAGCGACATGAAGAAACAGTGGCATTTCAATGATGTATTCCACACTTACTACACTCAGTTGAAGAATGACATTCAGTCTACACCACGCTTCACACCCAACACGCTTCATAGGTTTAGACCTTTGATGAAATTCAACGCAGATCGTCACTTACCTACATCACAATGCGCGTAGATGAGCACAAACAATAACTCCAGTCATATTACAAGCTGACGGAAGATGACTTGGAGGCGATTACCAAGAAATGGTCGATAGACCTCCTTGTTTCAGCCGACCCCGCAAAGATGTCCGACGTAGATAGCCCTGAAGCTATATTGGATACACTAGGACCGCACAAGACTAAGAAAGATGTGGAAGTTCAAGATATCCATAGCACATCCACGAAGACTGCTTCACTCTCACCTGTGAAGGGAGGTGGTGATGAAGAACTAGGGGGCATAGAAGTTGAACAGAGCAAAGGCAAGGTTACTCCACCTAGGGACGAGGAAGATCCCTCCAAGAAGAGGAAGATTTCCCCACCAAATCCCTCATCTAGAAAGAAAGCTAAGGCCACCCGGACCACGCTTAAAACTGCCCTTACCCCGGATGATTTCGAGTTCTTAATTGTCACACTGAATGATGTTTCACTAGAGCTCGTGGAAAATAAAGAAGCAAAGCAGGAGGAGCTATTTAGCGGGATCACAGGTGAATTCAAAGAAGTGCAACAGGCACTCTAGTCTAGCCAAGCAGTTCCTACGACACCCTTAACAACAGAAATATCAGGAGCAAGTGATAAGCCCACACTGTTATGCTAGATCACTGAGAAAGTCGAAGCTTGCCTTCGATGAGCTCAAGAAGACATAGCACAAGCCACCCAGGCTTTAGCAAAAGAAAATAGTGCACATGAAGAACAACAGAGGAAGGTAGAATAGGAGCAACTTGCCTTACAAGCGAAGTGGGAAAAGGAAAAAGAACAGTTACCGCAGATCTAGGACCAGTTGCTAGCAGAGAAACTTGAAGTACAGGAAAGAGTTCACAAAGCACTGTTCTCTGTGACGATCATAGAAGTAAATATGGAAGATCATATTCCACAGCAAGTGACCCAACTGGAAGAAGTAATCCAGCAACTTCAATAGCACATCACGGATCTGGAGCTCCACACTGTGCTTGAGACACCCCAAGAGATAAGATATCTAATAGAGGCCACTGCTTGAAGCACAGTCGACCGATTAAAAACTTTGGCTTTGAAATGTAGGTAGCTAAGCACCAGAAGTGCCCAAACTTATGAAACCCTCGCTGAAAATCCATAATTGCAGACATTGGAGGCACAACTCCATGAAGAAAAGAAGCATGCAGATATGCTACAAGCGCAGCTGAAGTCTGTGACCCCAGTCGAAATAATGGAGAGGTTCGCAAAACAACGCACAACCCAATAACAAGTACACACGCTGAAAAGTAAAGTAATGGAACTCTCTCAAAGACTGCAACCATTCCAAGAGAAGGCATGTCAACTATTCTCCAAACTTGAAAGCCAGGGAGATGAACTCGAACAGGGTGTCATCACTGCAAAACAACGCCTAGAAGGACCGCTCAATGACACAATAATCCAAGAATTTACTGAACAAGAGGTTGTCACACTGTAGCAGGTCGAAGAAGCTCGAGCCAAGATCGAGGCATTCGAAGCAGAATTGGTTAGACCTGAGTGACTTGGGATGAGTTACAGGTGAGTGTTGGGGGCCTGTTGGCCCTTGACCAAGTTTTGAAGAATACTTGGTCATATTTGACCACTTTTGGGACTGTGACAGCTTGCCAAGGAAGGAGCGCAACGCAAAGTGGAAAGTAAGGAAGCAAGACCTATTTTTTGGTCCACTTTAGGGTTTTGGGTTGATGTAACGGGAAAGGGATGTCAGCCCGTGGGTTTACCCACATTTAGGCCCATTTTGTAACCTATAAATAGGCAATGTAAATAAGGAAGATAGTAGTAATAGTAAGGTAATACATCTATGTGATGTATAACTGAAAGCTTAGTGCTAGTAATTGGATATGTGTGATCGTATGTATCTTAGAGTGCTTCGTGCATGAGATCGAAAAGATAAGTGCAAGTTGTTGTAGTCTTGTGCTGAAGAGAAAGGAAGAAGGATCTAGCGAGCTGTGCATATCTTCTATCATGTGCGAAGTAAGGGTCATTGAAGCTCTGTGTTGTAACTGCTTGACCGAGATAATATAAAGAAGACTTTGTGGATGTATCCCCAGGGTGGGGGTGAACCATGGTAACAGTGTGTATGGTGCTTTGTGCTTCACTCTACCATGTTTATCTCTTTCTTGGCTAAGTGCTTGATGTGATTAAGTAGATCTAGTTATGCTCTGCGCTGATGATATATGAATGAACGTTAGATCTGATATATAAGATGATTAATTCTTTATCTATTGAATCTAACCTATATTTATGTGGCTAAGTATTGAATCATCTTTAGTATAAGTATTCATTGTGATGCTCTATGATTTCTGCGAAGTATATTAATGAATGTATGCTAATGAATAATTGATGCTAAGTGTGTCATAAGAAAGATAATCATGGATATATGTCCCAGCTAAGGTTGCATACATTTGAGTCCTTCAACCACCCCTGCCTCTACCTCGGGTGAGACTTCATTTGCTTTGCAGGTGTTGCTGAAAGGGTCGGTAGTTAGGGTTTTGTTGGTGCGCTCTTGAGCGTTGACCCCTGGGTCTGCCCCTGTGCCAATAGGGCCATATATCTATTGGATGATTCCTTGATGGATCACAACTATTGGATCTAGTATGATATGTTCCAAGAATGAATAACTAGATTTCATTGATTTTCGTGCAGTTTTGAGACTTTGAGCTAATATTACCTATTGGATGAGGTGTCACAAGAACTGGTAGATTCGTCGAAATGACCTGTTGGAGAGTGTCGGACGGAATGGTCCATGAATCTCAGAGTGAATGCACCCCTCTAATAAAGGAATCCAATAAAGAACCTGGACCATGAATCTGCAAGTGGGCACATGATATAATATGAATTGTAGATCTATCGTGGGTCCCACTTATCCACACAAGGAAAGGTTGATGAGGCAAGTGATAATTATCGAGTAGGTAGAGGAACTCATACGATGAGGATCATTGGGTTCCAATTCCAAGGGCCAATGCTTCTGTCAGAATGAGCCGTCAGAAAGAAGCCATCATAATTGGAATCTAACCTTGTGACATTTTGTTCCAATGGGAATGACTCTGAGTCATTGTCAATCGTTGATATGGTGGAAAAGGATAAGTTCTAGTCATCTCATTGGGGATGTCAGGTCTCTTTTCATTACAACAAACTCCATGGAGGGGTTTTGTTGGAATTTGGGGGTCAGACTAGTAATATTTGGTATGGTAGATATTGTGATAAGATAAGTTCTCACACATATCATGATGAACTAGAAATAGGGAGAGTAAACCCAAATCCATACCCCAAGGAAAGGAAGAAAAATGAAAATCCCATCAACCTAAGAGAGTTAGGGGGTTGAGTGTGTTACAATATCATATATTATGTGACATACAATATCCCAATTTACAACCAAATAGTAAATTTATACATTCTATAAAACCATGATTGAAACTTAGATCATAGAACTTTAACCCTAACTCTAAATTTTATCATGCAGAAAATCCCAATAGAAGAGAATTCTAATAACCAAAAGTACTCAATCTTCAACAAAAGTAAATTTGATATTTTTGTAAAATATTTAAATAATGAATTACTTCTCTTATAAAATAAGAAGAATATTGAATACATTTATCATAATTTTCCAATAACCCTCTCTACTTCCATCAACAAGTTCTCTATCAAAGTGTGATGTAAAAAGGGAAATAGAATGGTCAACCCTTGGGATGATAAAGAGTGTAATATTTATAAAATGTCCATTAGGTATACTTATAACAAGTCCCTAAAATATGATGAGAAAAATAGGTACAACATCGTAATTAAAAGAATAAAAAAAGGTACTATTTAAATAGAAAGGAAGAAAATATTTTACACATCTCTAAGTTGGATCCTAAGAAATTTTCGAGGTAAATTCTAACTCATAAAACTAAAGAAAACAATATTATTTACTTGAGGGACTAGAATTCCTTCCTTAAAAATATTTATGAATCTCGTGATGTTGTTGAAAACATTCAAACCATTTTTACAGAGGAAGAAGTTTTCTCTTTAGAAGACATAAAGTTTGGGGTTAATTGACTGAAAAAATCGAAAGATAAGGACATCGAAGGCTAGCAAGCCTAAATCCTAAAAATTGGAGGGCCTATCTTCATCCCAAATCATGCACAATCTCTTCAATATGGGAGTTAAGTAGGTATTTCCTAAATCATGGACTCAAAGCATCATTGTTCCTAATTTTAAAAGTAGTAATGAAAAAACCGCTCTAACTATAGGACCATTATGATTAGACCTCTTTTAGCCAAGCAATATGGAAGTATCCTAGAAATGAAGATCAACATATGGCTAGAACTCCATGGGAAAAGGACTACAGGACAAGCCAGATTTAAAAGATACCATTCAATTATGGACCATCGTGTTACACTAAGGATCATTGTGGAGGAGCGTCATAATAATAAAACCAATCTCCTATGTTTCTTTGTTGACTTTATAAAATCATTTGAAAGCATACCTAGAACTAACATTTAGAATAGGCTAGAAGGATAAAGGTTACTTTCAAGTGTATATTTTTGGTGATAAGGTTGTATGAGAATGTTATTGCCAAATTTAGAAACATTGAGGGATGGTCAAAAGATATTAACTATAATGTTGGAGCTAAGCAAGTTTATCCCTTGTCCCCTGCCCTTTTTGGCATACACATTGACAAGTTAGGGATTTTTTGAAAGAAAAAGGTGGTTCGACACAAATTTACTTGGAATGGCCATCATCCTTATTCTTTATGATAATTATATTGTTCTTATGGTGAGGTATCCCTATGATATCGATAAGCTTCTAAGAATTCTCAAGGGTTTATCTCTAGTACCAATATGAATGTTAACATTGACAAGAAAAAGGTTATGATAAAAAAATGTCACTTATGATAATTCATGTATGAAAAAAACATGAATTGGAGGAAGTGACTTCATAAAAATATCTTGGAGTCAATCTATATCACAATACTATCTAAAATTATAACATTGAGAAAAGGATAAATGGAGGGAAAACTAAACTAGAGAAGAATCAAATATTCTTCTCCGGTGGAGTCGTCAGTTCTGTAACAGATAAAATATCACCAATGGACAATAATATCTACCTAGGATCTACCTATTTATCCTAGATTTATAGTGGTATAGACTTATATGGATTTCCTTAGAAACAATCAATTAGATTCACATTTACAAAAGGAACTGGGAGAATGGAATACCTTATTCCAAAGGTTGTCCTTCGTATGTCCTAGTTGTTGCAGTATTGAAGTTCCAATTCCAAATCCTACAACCTACTTCATGTAGGAAAGAGACAAAACAATACTATTATACTTCTCTTCATAGTGTTAGAATCCTAGATCTATCTTGGATCTAACCTAATCTGTGAGAGGATAAATCATATCTAAATATTTATGAATGAAACAAAAAAAATTAGATCGGAAAGCCATTTGTTTATTAATTGAAATGATATGAGTACATCAATTAAATTATCTCAAGGTGTAGATGTACTCCTCCTTTCTCCTTTCTCCTTACTCCTCATATCTTCAACCAAGCTATGAAACCTGACTGCAACTGATGTAGATGGATAAGCACATTTGAATTTTGGAATTATATATCCGTAAATGATTCCTCTTTCTCATGCTCAATATTTTCCTTCTTTATATAGACTTTTGGAAGAGGGTTGAGAGATATTCTAGATATTATAGAGTCCAATTGAGTCTCGAATGCTACGAGTTCCAAGGCTCATGCCACAAAGAACCAACTCATCCCTCACTTATCTCTTTAAAACTCCACAAATCTAGGAGGTTATTGAGGGTGTCATGTTTTTTGAACTGGTTTCAAGTGACATGTCGTTATTCATCTCATATGTGACCAACGACACCCCTCAAAAATTGTCTAAACCTTGAGCTAAGAGTTGTGTCTTGGATTACGTCTTCATCTATGTCCCCTCTAATAAGTTGGCACACATGCTTTCAAGGCCACCCACGTCCATGATTACAACTTTGGTAACTCTTATTAACATGGATACTTTTACCCATGATGCAAAAAAAGATTCATACACAAAATATGAGGATTTCGAAGAGGGTTTTCAATAGCTACAAGACCGAATTTGTGTAGAAAAAGGTGACAGTAAGGTTTACTATCATCTCTAGAGTGGGTTTCTCAACAAGCTAGATAAGCTTTGTGTTCCTCAAGGTGAAATATTGTATCTTATCAGATAGGCTCACACCTCTAAGGTTGTTGTACATTTTGGTGTTGAGAAGGCAGTTGCCAACTTATAAAGGTACATGTGTTTCCAAAAATGAAAGAATATGTAGCTCAGTATATTAGAGGATGCATACTATGTTGTACTAGCAAGCTTAGTAATAGAAATCAAGGTTTATACCATCTCTTACATGTACCCACTCAACCTTGGGAAATAATTTCCATGGATTTTGTTGGTGGTTCACAAAAATTAAGAAGGGAAATGACTATCTATTTGTGGCAGTTGAAAGGTTCAATACAATGTACATTTATATGCCTTATAATAACACCATCAAAGGACAACAAGCAATAAACATGTTCTTTGAATATGTCTAGGTGCACATTGGGATACCAAAGAGTATCATCTTAGATAGGGATACTACATTTCTCATTGCCTTTTAGAATACACTTTGGGAGAAGATGGACACCAAATTGAAGAGATCTACAACCTTCCATACAAAGATAGATGGGAATACAAAAGGAATTCGGTTTAGCTTTTAATTGGTTACAATCAAAAGAATCCAAAGACTTGGCATGAATTTTTTATATATATTCAAGACGTTTTTTTACAGTGAAGTCCATTCCTTCTAATGGTAAGTCCATTTTCAAAAATTTCATTGGATATTTGTTGCATTCACCCTTGGATGTTTTATATGGAAAACAAGGAGGAGTGAGGGAAGATGCTATATGAGAAGCATTGAAAGTAGAGAAACTTGTTGAAAAGATTAGGAAGATTCATTTGCAAGTACAACATACATTCAAGAAGTCATAGGAAACGTACAAGACCCAACATGATCTACATATAACTTGGAAAACATTCAAGGTGGGATACACATTTTGGTTGCAGTTGAACAAAGAAAGGCTACGGCTCCTTGTAAGAACATTAAGGCTCTGGGGTATGGTCCTTTTGAGGTATTGGATAATGTGGGTAATAATACCTGCAGACTGAGTCTACCCCCATATATGTGCATTTACTCAATAGTGTATGTAGAAAAAATATGAAAGTTTATGAGCCTTCCATGTTGGATTAGGAAATTGAGTAGGCCCTACCTACCATAGAGGACTAAGAACCAGAAGATCAAGTAGATTTGGTAAAAGATACATTTTTTCATAAGAAATACAGAACTACCAAACAAGGGTAATATGACCTTTGGGAGATCAAGTTGAAACAATAACTTCCAAGAAAGGAAAAATGGTACTCCAAGGAAAAGGTAGAGGAAAAATGTCCTCACCACATTGAGTAAAATATTTTGGGGACAAAAATCCTCCATAAATGGGAAGGTATGATCTGGAATGGATCATTATATAATTTTGTATCCATCTTCATACTTTATGGGATGAACAATTGGAGGAATTGGCTTGGAGGTCCCATTTTAATGCGAGGTCCATGTTTGAAAATTAAGGTTCTAGAGACTTATAGATACTTTTTGAGGAATTAAATGAAACTTTTGGGGCTAAAAAAAATATTACCATAGCTCCTAACGCCTCTATCATGATATACACACTGCGACCTTTCCAACGGTGTGAAAATCACCGCAATCGGGGATTGTATGTGGAAGTTATGTATCCCACAAGTTGACCACCATGGTTTTGAGTGGATTACATGCCATCCCCCATTACTCACACACATGGACTTTCAAGAATATTCTATAAGGTCCAAAACCTAACAATAATTTGTTTAGGCATGCAAAAACTGTAACTCTAGGGCTGCTAGGAAGAGAGGGGATTCCATTATTTTAGCATTATACTTTTTTCTTAGTTAAAAAGAGCATATAGGAGTGGGATTTTATACATATTATTTTGAGAATGGCATGAAGGAAAAAATACAACTGATATATAACAATGAAATACACAAAAATACAGTGAAAACCAACTTCTATTACTAAATAAGATAGAAAAACATTGTAGAACACAAACTAGATAAATGGGGTAGCTAATCTCTGAAAAGAAAGAGATGATGGCTACGCTTCATTCACAAGAATATTTACATCACACTCCATTGTATTCTTAAAGGTCCTCCTTCACATCAATTATATATGAGAGACTGAGAGGAGAAAAATTCCCATGAAGCATGTGGGATGAATTGGACTAAGTTTAAAAATGACACAGGCATGTAAAATACTAGGAATTCCTAGGAGGTCACCCATCCTAGTACTAATCTAGCCTGAGCATGCTTAACTATGGAGTTCTAATGGGACTCAATGCATTCACTCTATGTGTAGACATGTACATAAAATCATTACATGATGTCTGTAATTAACAAATGAAGATGAAATTACATTCCATTCCCCATCAAAAGGTTGAATGTCACGCTTTATCAAAACCACAGGCTCAAAATGGTGATTCAGTGGAAAAGGTGGATGGCCACCAACATCCATATGGATCATTCCTCCCCCCTTAGGAAGCAATGGTATCCATTGTGTTAAGTGCCCTTGGGAGAGGGAAAATCATTTGTTGAATCTGCATCTTGATGACCTCCTTGCCTTGTTGGAGAAGTTGCACTGCTTAGTGTTTTGAAGGTTGTCACGAACCTATGGCTGGAAGGGTTGTACATTATTAACTAGTCTGGTTACATGAGATATCTATTTGTAGAAGGAATCTTTTCACATTGATTCAGTATTGTCGACCTGCTTATGTTGGATAGATAGTTCTTGGGACAAGGCTGTAATGGTTGCAGTATCTTTATGTTCACCTTTTGAACAGATTGTGAAGAAGCTAAATTTTGTAGTATGAGATACTACCTTGCGGCACTATTTAGGTGGGACAGTAGTAGGAACCACATCTAGTATCCTGTACAGATGACCCCCTAGAGTAAAAATGACACTAGGGGGTCGATAATCATAGATAGCATGGAGCTTCCACATATATGGCTAGCCAAAGAGAAAATCATAGACATCCAGTGGGGCAACATCACATAATACCTCATCCTTGAAGGGTTGGATGCCATATGACAACCGACATTGTTGTATGACACATATATCTTGACCCTAGAGAAGCCACCTGATGTTTTATGGTTGCAGGTGTGGTGTTGTTGGAAAATCCAACTTCTTGACAACCTTTGTTGATATGATGTTCTTTTGGCTTCTGCTATCAACAATAAAGTGCAATGGGTTCCCCTTCACCCACATAAGTGAATGGAAGAGTCACCCCCGCTCCTTAGGATCCTCTTCTGGTTGGATTGTTGTAGTTGTGACAATAAAAATGGGTTCTACATCAATGATCTGTCTCCTTTTATTATTTTCTGAATTAGGGTCCAAGTCAAGGTTTGACTCTTTGTCTTTAAGCTCGACTACCAATGATTATATTGAGCGACATTCATCAGTGTTGTGCCAAGGGTTGTTGTAGAACTCACACCACTTTTCGGTGTCTTTCTTAGACTTCCTGTTACCCTTCTTTGTCTACATATGGGATTGGATCTCTTTATGTTGGCCTTCCTTACTCTGTCCATGCTTCTCCCACTTACTCTGCTAGTTGAATTTCTTCTCAATTTTAACTGCATATCGATAAGCAACTCTGAGTGAGGATATGTCCAAGAAATCCATCTTTTTTTGGATGTACCTGTGTAGACCATTGCAGTACTTCAAAACCAGTTTTCACTCAGAGTCTTTGATACCCAGATTTGAACACAAGGTATGAAATATGTTGGTGTACTCTGGAACCGTATGGGCTCTTTTCTGATGCAGAGTTGTCCATCTCATGTATTGGTCATAATATTTTCCGATAGGGTAGAACTCCTCCTTTAGGGCATCTAAAAAGTCCTCCCAAGTGGGTTATCTCCCAAAAAGTGTAGATTAATTTGTGATGTACCTCTCCTAGTAACCTTCCCACCAAGATCTTGTATGGGGAAGGGATTTAAGGAGCATGAAGGTGATATTTTCATTGTCGAATTTATTTTGGATAGAGTAATAACCTTCTAGCAGATTCAACCATTTTTATAGATCATCTGCATCTATCTAGCCTTCAAATAAAGGGATATCAAAATTGACGTGTACCTTGAAGGGTGTCACACTTTCATATTGGTTGCTTGTTGAAGATTCCTCGGTTGCCTCCATCGGTAGTCTTTTGAAGGATATGAGTGAAGTTGTCCATCATCTTGTTCCTTTGTCGCACGAGGGCTTCCTTGAGCAATGTCTTGAAAGGATCTCCTGCTCTGTCATCTCTCTTTCCTTTCTCCATGGGAGGTCACTTAGGCTAGAAAGAGTGGTTTTCCTCAAGAGAAACTAGCTTGAGACCCAAATCTCTATACCCTGACCTCATCAGGGACCTACTCTGAGAAATGACAAAGAGAAGACTGCTCTGATACCACTGATCTAGATTATTTTGAGAACTACATGAAGGAAAAAATATAACCAAGATTTAACAATGAAATACACAGAAATACAGTGAAACCCAACTTCTATTACTGAATAAGATAGAAAAAAATTGTAGAACACAAATTGGAAAAATGGGGTAGCTTATCTCTGAAAAGAAAGAGATGTTGGATATGCTTCATTCACAAGAAGATTTACATCACACTCCAGTGCATGCTTAAAGGGATTCCTTCACCTCAATTATAGATGAGAGAGTGAGAGGAGAACAATTCTCATGATGCAAGTGAGATAAATTGGACTAAGTTTATAAAATTCCATAGGTATGTAAAATACTAGGACTTCCCGGGTGGTCATCCATCCCAGTACTACTCTAGCCTGAGCGCACTTAACTGTGGAGTTCTAATGGGATCTGATGAATTCACGCTATGTTGTAGGCATGTAAATAAAACCATTATCTGATGTCTGTAATTAAAAAATGAAGATGACATTACATTCCATTCCCCATCAAAAGGGTGAATGTCATGATTTATCAAAACCACAGGCTCAAAATGGTGATTCAGTGGAAAATGTGGATGGCCACCAAGATCCATCAGGATCAGTATTTGAGAGAATAAAAAATAAGGAAGAATACTCTATAGTATCCATTTAGGCCAAAATGTTAAAGGAAACTCCAAAATGAGTTCCGCTTTCTTTGTATTTGCATTTTGATTATTGAAGAAAAGAGAGTAGAGCATAGGCATCACTTTATATATGGGTTTTCTCCCATATCAAGTCTCCCAGGATACATCCCACATTCATTTTTTTATATGGTGTGTTTCATTTTCATATTCCAGTTATTTTCATAATAAACTAGTAATAATAAATCTGGGGTCTAAGAAAAAAAATTGAATAATAAAATATTTCAGAATATTACAAGATCTGTTGTGATGAATTGCTCTAGTGGAATATGAACAATAGTTTATAGATCATTTACAATCTATAAAATATTAAATTGAATAACAAGATTAAATCCCTATAAGAAAAGGTAACCAACAATTTGACCCTAAATAGTGTGGAAGGTAAATTGGATATCAAACCCCTCAAGGAGGAAATGACTAAACTTATAGAATTATACCATGAGTGTAAAAAAAGAGCCTTGAACCTCATAATTTTTTGTTTGAAATAAGAGAAAGAAGAAGACACACTAGCAGTAGTCAAGAAAGAACTACAAAATAAGTTACAAGTTGAAACAACTTGTCTCATAGAAGGGAAGAG
>WSFP011518031.1:0-12681 GCA_009831015.1 Picea engelmannii
ACCACCTTCACACACTCCTGTGAGTGCTACTATCTTAGGATCAGCTTTGCTTGGTTCCACATTACTTGGGTTCACTTCCCAAGGTTCTCCATCCACTCTCTCTCCTTTACACAGAAGCGGGGGACCAACTTCCTTACAAGGGGGAAGTACCAACCCACCTAGCCCCCCTCAAGGGTCAGGTTCACAACACACTTACACCATGGCTGGAGCTAATCCTCCCTGCCCACTACAGATGCCATATTTGGCCTCTCGCAACATACCAGATCTAAGAAAACTCACCAATGATCCTATATTGCATGACCCCACATGGCCTGCAATGCCCACCAAACTACTTTTAGACATACCCAAGTTTGAAGGAAAGGCAGGAGATGACCCTGCCAACCACGTCATGACTTTTCACCTATGGTGCTCTTCCAATAGCGTTATGAATGATTCCATCAGAATACGATTATTTCAACACACACTTACTGGCCCATCGACCAAATGGTATGTAGATGAAAAATCAGGATCCCATGTGACTTTTGAATCCTTGGCCAAAGCATTTTTTACCTTCTTCCAATTACGAATCTGCCATGACAATGGTCTGGAACTACTCTCTAATCTCAAACAAACCTCAGCCACACATATCGCTGATCATATTCACGAGTGGCGTAGGCAACGTAGTTTGTACAAAGTAGAAACCACCAAACAACAATGTCTTGACTAGTTTCTTAGATCACTTGTCTCTCTCCTCGGTAAGTATGTAGCTTCCACCTTCCCTCAATAAGAAGAGGAAGCCATCAATAAGGCTCAACAGTATGACCTCATCTATGCACAGTCAGGGTACTTATACACTGTACTTCCTGATCTCCCAAAACCTGTGACATTTGGCCAAGACAAACCTGGGATGTGTCACTCAGCAGACAGACTTATTGGTAATACCACTCACCACGATCCACAACCCCAACAACCACCAATGTATGGAACACCTCAATACCCGCCGGCATACGGGGGCACTTCTTACTACCCCCCACCCCCTTATCAACAACCATTCCCTGTTGCTATGCCTCCACCCATTAGTTGGCCACCACCGGCACCCCCCATACACCCACCTATTCAATCGAGTTCTGGTACTCCCTCTACCTTAGCTTATAGTACTAGCGAAAGCACCACACCTTCCTATGTACCTTACGGATGGTTACCCCCACAGAATCTGTACTTTCCTTTTCGTGGTCCCCCACAACCCATCACTCCCACACATCCTCATGCTGGGGTGAATTTTGTTCAACCCTCTCCCATTTAGCAATATCAAAATTTTGAACAGTTGAATACAACAAACCCGACCCATCCATCGAACAATGCCAAAAAGAAAGGGTGAAACGTGAACAACAACAACCCAGGTCAAGGTAGGAATCAACCCCAGCAAAACCAACCTACTGGGGGAAACCAGAACCAAGGGAATCAGAACCCCCAGGGGGGCACTAATAATAGGCATTAAGGGAGAAATAACAATAATGTTAAAACAAATTTCCCTTGTGCCCTTTGCGGTGAGTTCGGTCATTACACTCATCATTTCCCCCAAATCACTGATTTTAAATGGTTGAAAGACTTAAGCAATTTACCCCATCCTCCAGCACCGCCTGCCCCTCAGCAGGCACCACAAAAATACGTGCAACAACCCCCCTCTTTCATGCTACAGAATCCTATTCCACACCAAGGCATGATAAACATCCAATAGGACATGCAACATCCCCCACCTCAGGTGGGATAGTACCTCAATCCAAACAATCCAACACATTTCACGATCCTCCTCACTAGTGAGGAAGAAATCCTTATTCAAACACGTAATCGTCAATATCATGCACCCGTTGAGTCTCTTCCCATCCCTCCAGAGACAAACCCTACACCAACGGGACCCCCATTGTTCATCCGTCGCCCTAACATAGAGCCACCTCTTCACATCCCTCGCATCCCATTACGCAGGAATGTCCACAACCCACAGGCTAGGGCAGCTCATAATTACAGTTTGGTTGACGACTTAGCACAATCCTCGGCTGCCATGTCAGTCCTAAAAGTCCTTCAGACTTTTCCCACTCAGCGGAAATCATTAATTTTCACCTTGGGGGTAGTCGACCCTGTAGATACTCGACTCATTACATTTGATCTCGACAGTGGAGAACCCTGCCTTCCTGCCTTGATCACTTTTCAAATCCCAGTAAAAATATGGAACATCACAGTTCATCAGTGTATCATTGATGAAGGTCCATCTACATGCATTATGTCAAAATCCGTATGGAATAAACTTGGTTCCCCCGAACTCATACCCTCTTCCATTACCTTACGAGCCTACGACAGACGACCATCATCTCCTGAAGGGCTCTTCCAAAATGTCCCCATAGAAATCGAGGGCAAGACTATTATCATCGACATTGAAGTTATCGATGCCCCACTCGATTATAATATCATGTTCAGTCATAGCTACATGTACGCTATGAAGGCAATTCACTCTTCCATCTTTCGAACAATGATGTTCCCCCACAACGGGAAGATCATTACCATTGACCAAGTCTCACATTACGAGCCTAGCCCATCGACCAACATCGATAACATTCTTCCTCTCATCCACACAAGTCATGATGCATACCCACTCGTCAAAATGGGTCTTGGCATTTTCAAAGACCCATCATTGTTAGGAACTTACCATGGAGAACCACCGCTCCTTCCTCCTTCCAATCAAGTATGCATCGTATCATCTAACGAAACTAACATAGAGTATACCCTTCCTCCTAGGGAGGCTTCTATCATCTTTGACGTCCCACTAGTCATAGAACTTCCCCCTCACAAGCCTCTTATGAACTCATCGACCCCACCAGTCCATGATTTCACCTCTCCCCAAGGACATATCCTAGTTTGGGAGACAGTTCCCCAATCCATCACTCAAATCCCCTTCTTTTACCCTCCACCGGGCATCGAATCTTTCCAGGTAGCTGCAATGCTTACCCTCCCTAATATGGTGTTAGCAATTCCAGTTTGGTATTTACATCCACCTGAGATGGTCCCTTGACCATCCCTTCCCCCCTAAATGGAAGGAATCCCCACGACGATTCCCATACTTAATCCCACCATACCCTCTACACCCCCACTCACTACCCCTCTTGCTATAGCTAGGGGTAGGAGAAAGAAGAAGGATCCCACAACTCCACTTCCTCCGCACATCCAACCTCCTTGCGCACTATGTGAGAAAGATGGACACCAAACCAACAACTGCCCATCTCTACCAGAGTTACAGAATTTGATTCCACTCAGTCAAACTCCCTCAACACTCGCCACTATAGCTAGTACCGCCGCTACCACCCCCCATTCAAGTATTAAAGGGTTGCAAACCAAATTTGCTTGTGCTATATGTTCAGAATATGGCCATTATACCCACCATTTCCCAACATTGCCATGCTTTCGACAGACATTAGCCACAGTACATCAAAGCTTCCAGAGCAAACCCCGCCCAGCTACATCATCCTTACCAACAATCACTAACATCCATTATGTCACAACTTTAGTCAATGAACGTATGAGATTCCCTTGCACTCTATGTGAATCATTTGATCATTTTACATACCAGTGTCCTATGATCATTGAATACCGACAACGCCAATTGAACCTGCTTCACAGACCCATAGAATCAATAGTTGACCTTACCTCGTCACTAGAGGTTCTTCATGTCATTTCCCCCAAACCCAAGGCCCTTCCAACGCCTGCATGGTTCTTGGATGACTTATCTAAGGATTCACCCCCCAATCCCACCAACTCTCCCACTCATTTCCCTACGGAAATGTTACACCCAACTACCACGGGTACTCCTCAGCACTTCAATATTTGGTTTATGTCGAGCGAACCATCGCCATATCCTTGCATCATTCCCACTGCTTCTTCATCACTAGGGGGAAACCACATGACAACAGTCACCGATATCACTCTTCATGACCCCTTGTATTCCCGTCAATTCCACTGTGACGAGGAAATACTCGAAGAGTTAAGAAACCCTGACTACCCATGGGATGCGCTACACCACCGCACACTCTTCTTTCCACAAGAAGCCTCCATGCCTCCTAACCAACACCCCATCTACGTGGTCGAAACCAAGGATTTTATCCCATCAGGACCTATCGACTGGTTCAAAAACCCCATTCCTACCCCTGATGCTTTTGAAGAAGGAAACATGGCCAACATTTCCTCGACCATTAAGATCGACATTTCCATCAAAAATGGCATCTTCAAGGAAATCACCATTGAAGCTGCTTTCACTCCTCAAGAAATCACCGCCTATAAAGCCCTCTTCCAGGAATATCAGGATATTTTTTCCTGGTCATACACAGAAATGCCTCACCTCAATCCCTCTATCGTCGAACATTGCATCGACACCTGGCCCGACATTACACCAATTCGTAAAAAACAACGACCACTACACCCATCCAAAGAAGCGACCATCAAAGCCAAAATTGACAAATTATGCGTTGTCGAGTTCATCTACCCCATCGCCTATACATCATGGGTTTCCAACCCTGTACCCGTTAACAAAAAATAGGGCACTATCTGCGTCTACACAGACTTTCGTGATCTCAATCACGCATGTCCCAAAGACAACTTTCCAATGCCTTTCATCGATAAAATTATCGATGACTGTGCAGGCCATGAGGCTCTATCCTTCATGGACAGTTTCTCTGGTTATAATCAAATTCAAATTCACCCAGCCGATCAGTACAAAACCGCATTCACTACCCCTTGGGGTAATTTTTCCTATCCTGTCAGGCCTTTTGGCTTAAAGAATGATGGCACAACTTTCCAATGGGCTATGACATACATTTTTCATGATTTGGCTCATATCATCCTCGCATACTTGGATGACCTCACAACTCGATCCAAGAAATGCATCCAACATATTGATGATTTACGAATCATCTTCCAACAGTGTCGTCAGTACAACATCTGCTTGAATCCCCTCAAGTGTGTTTTTTGCGTCACCGTGGGGCGCCTCCTTGAACTCATCATTTCCAAAAGCTGTATTACCGTGGACCCCCTAAAATTCCAATCTATCACGGAAATTCCACCTCCCCGGAATTTACGTCAACTTCAGAGCCTACAAGGTAAGGCTAACTTTCTACAACAATTTGTCCCAGACTACGCCATTCGTGCACATGGTTTCCTTCGCTTACTACATTGCGACATCCCATTTCACTGGGATGAACATGCCCAACAATCCTTTGACGATCTTAAAATAGCGCTCTCCAACGCCCCTTTAATTAGTGCACCTGACTATAATCGCGACTATATCCTCTACGTATTAGCATCAGTTGTTTTAGTAGCAGGAGTTCTTGTTCAGCTAGGTGATGACAATCATGAGCATGTCATTTATTACATTATTAAAAACCTCTCAGGGCCACCCTTGAAGTATAAACACGAAGAGAAACTAACCCTTTCAGTCGTCCTTGCAGTCTAGAAACTGTGTCACTACATTCTGCTTCGCACATCTAAGGTTGTAGCAGATTCCAACCCTATGCAATACTTGCTCAGTCGTCGAAAAATTAACAGAAACTTTGCTCGATGGATCGTTATCCTTCAGGAGTATGATATTGAATTCTCAACACTCAAGAGAAAGAAAGCCCTCGTTCTCACTGAACTTGTCACAACCCTCCCCTTTGACACAACCAGTGCCCCCGTCAATACAAACTTTCCCAACAAACACCTCTTTTACATCAATTCGGATGATCCTTGGTACGCCGACCTCCTCGGCTACCTCCAAACTCAAAAGTTAGGTAACCACCTTTCACGAGATGATCATCGTCGTATTCGCCACCAGGCCCCCCGCTACCTCCTTATTGGAGACATCTTATACCAGTGAGGGGTCGATACCATTCTTCGTCGATGCCTGACCATTGACGAGGTCGATAGAGTCTTGAACAACTTCCACAGCGGCGCCTGTGGGGGACATCTTTCGATAATATCCACTACTCAGAATATTATCCGAGCAGGTTACTTCTAGCCTACCTTGTTTCACGATTTCATTCACGCTGTGAAACGATGCGAGAGGTGTTAACTTTATTCCAGCAAAGCCCGAGCACCATCTGCTCTTCTTCATCTAATCATCACTGCCGACCCTTTTGTAAATGGGGCATCGACTTCATGACTTGTAATCCCCCCTCTAGCAATGGACACAAATACATTGTTGTCGTAGTCGATTACTTCACCAAATGGGTTGAAGCTATGCCCACCTTCAACAATACCGCTGACACCACAATGCATTTTTTCTTTAAGCACGTCATATCTCGCTTTGGAGTACCACTCCAACTTGTTTCTGATCATGGGAAACACTTCAATAATGAGATTTTTGTCGAACTCTAATATTGGTTAGGATTATCCTATGAGTTTTCCTCACCATATTTCCCTCAGTCTAATAGATAGGTCAAAGCAGTTAACAAGGTCCTGAAGACAATGTTACAGTGCATGGTTAATAAACATAAGACCAATTGGCATCATATGTTATTTTCTATGCTATGGGCTTACCGTACGGCTGTGAAAATAGCTACTGGTTTCACACCGTTTCATCTAGTCCATGGGGTTGAGGCCACTCTTCCCATTGAGTGTGAAATTACCACCTTACGCATCGCAATTAAGCTATTACCTGACACTGCTCCAATGGAGCAGTGCTTGCTGAGCTTACAGTCTCTGGATGAAGATCGTCGATCCTCATTACATAACAATGAGGTTGCTAAAAAATGATCAAAAGCTACCTTTGATCGACATGTCAACCTTCACTCATTCCGCGAAGGAGACCTCGTCCTTGCTTATGATATCGCTCATGATACCTTTGGCCATGGAAAATTTGAGTCACTATGGCATGGCTCATACATTATCCAACATTGCCTTACCAAAGGCGCATACATCCTGGCCTCTCCTGAAGGCCTCTCTCTCAAAGAACCTGTCAACGGGTTATACTTAAAGAAATTTTATGCTTAGACGTAGTCATTCTACTTTAGGTTATTTATTTTATAGTTTTTTTAATCTTTTTTACATCCTTTATGTCTAAACTATCATTTGTGCTATTGACAGATGCTTCCTCCACCGGCCTACCACATCGGTTAAGCCGACGATGCCAGCCATTGGACACAAAATCTCGCCTCGGCCGCTTGGGCTCTCTACACCCCCTCACATGAAATTCTCCATTCGAGCGGCATATGTTTGGGTTCTGTGACCAACAATCAAGCCGAATACATTGTCATCATTAGCCTCCTAGTTGATGCCCAACATCATCATATTCGTCACCTTAGCATCTTTCTCAACTCTCAACTAGTCGTTCTCCAAATCAACAATGTGTACCGCATACACGATCCTTGCCTCTTTCACAAATACCTGTAGGTTAGACTCTTATATCGACATTTTGATTCCTTCACATTTGCACATATTCCAAGACAATTGAATCAAATTACAGATAACCTAGATAATATTGTGTTAGACTGGCATATATCACATCAAGCTACCTCTACACATACATAAACATAACAACAACCTGTTACAGCATATATAGATTAGACATCATCAACACATTTAACAAAACACATGTAAACACCACATAGATCTCAAAAATGTATACTCATGTATATATAAAACGGTCCACAGTGCCATCCCAATGTTTACATACAAAAATACAAGTATTTGCATGCCAGTGAAGCACCTCGGTACAAAATGGGCTCACCAGCATATATACAAAAATACAACAAATACATAGAGCACCACTCAAGGTGCCTCTAGAGCACCACCGTCTGCCCCTCCCTTAGGCGGTGGTTTCCCACCCACTACTGGTCCTTCCTGCCCCGGAGGTAGTCATTTGGTCATCGCAGTACTAGCCACTGTTGCCCGTTGTACCACAGCCTGCCATGGAGAAAAAATCCCCACACACTTCTCCAGGATGCCCTCATCCTAGATATGAGACCACATGCCCTCAAGCACGCCCTGTATCACCACCTCCAGGTTATAGCGTATGTCCTCAAAATCTACTTCGGCATCCACCAGAGGAGAATGTGATGGCCCGGCACCAGGGTCATCAAAATGGTGTCTCCTCGCTGCTCTCTCAGGATCAGCTGGTCTCGCCATGATGTCCTCGCATCGACATCTCTCTCCAACCCGCAACCCTCTCTGTGGTGATATCTCTAGCTCCTGATGAGCTGGCACTCTCCGCAACTCCACCTCGCGCCCATGAGGTGCCACATCTTCACATACAAACAAGCAACAAATAGTATCAACATCTATATCATATACACATGTCATGCTATCTCAAACAAAAAACATATATATTAAAATCATCAACATACCTCAATGGTCAAACACCTCCCCTGGAGGTAGCACCATGTCCGAATCCTCCCGGAAGTCAACCCCGGCATAGGGGAACTGCAATATCACCTGTGGCATCTGCCGCCACACCTACGCCACCTTAGCAGTAAAGAAGTGACCACCCTCGCCACCACCATGGCAAAGAAAAATAGTCGACCACCACTTTAGTCACGACTCTCGTGCCCCAAGCGCACCCAATAAAATCCTAGGGTGGAACATAGGCACCCTCTCCAAAAACCAAGCCACCAGGATGGACTCGAAAGAAAAATATCCTATATTCGTGGACTGACAGTGGTCCAGCTGCCCTACAATCCTAGCATGCAGCGTAAGCCCCCAGGCGAAGTGCTTGCCGACCAATACCCTCTCCATCACACACAACTGATCACCACTGATCTGCTCCATCGCCAGAGACCCATAAACTCTCACAATCATAACTGCTATACAGCGATGCGCAAGGGCATCCATCACCCCAATGCTCACCATAGTGCCAGACATAAAGTTCACCCCTGAATAGTATCTTTGGCCAAATTTCGCTAGCGACACATCCCTTTACAACACCGGCGTTCCCCGAAATGGGAGCCCATTCAAAAAGTATACATCCTCCACCCCAATGAAGGCAATCTTCTCTCCTCGCACTATGAAACAATGCAGGTCTAGACTCCACATCTAGATAAGAAACTGCAAGAGATACTCCTACGCCTATATCAACGGGCACTCAAAGAACTTCAGTAGCCCATAGGTTGCCAAAGTTTCATGTACCCCCAGCTCCTCAATATCCACGACGTCTCTCAGATGGGACCAATCCCACTCTCACCAACCAACTGACATCGTGCACAATGATCGCCTGCAACCACATAAAACAGTCCTACCTCAGCCAAGTGGACCATAAACAACCTTAAAAATATAATTTTTACACCTGTCAACCTTGCCTCCAAGGTGCGACTGTTTAAACCCACAGGCGCACACACGTGCGTGCCTGTTCACTCCATAGGCGCGCACGTATGCGCTCCTGTTCACTACCCAAGCACACTCTCAGGAATGCATGCATGCGCGCCTAGTCAACTTACAGGCACTCTTTAAAGCGCACCTATCCAATACACACCCACACACACATGCACAGTTGTGCAGCCAACAGGCGCGCACACAGTGCGCGCCTACTTCCAGATTGCCCGTGCACATGGTGGCCCACACTCATCAAACCCGCTGTACAACCCTCCATACAGCCCCTGCCCAAAAAATGAAACCCTAATTCTATGCAGGATGATAAGATCACTAACTTAAAGCTCGCTGGTCCTCAATCAGATTCCTCATCCTCCCCAAATCTCCAAGTCTCCTCTAAATCCTTCTCGTCTAGTCACTATCACAACAAGTACAAATGAGGTGGCCATGTGGGCCCTACAACTATATATAGGACTTTTTTCCAAACTTCCACTCACCATTCAAGGAGCTCCGAGTGTCCATTTCTCGATCCGTCTTCAGCCACAGGATCAACATCCTGTCATCTACATCACGATAGTCCCTAGGTCTCTTTTCATCCTGAGCCCCTAGGACACTAGTTTTTCATACCCCGACCAGGTACGCATGCACACATTCAAAATTATCAAATACATGCTCATATATTCGATTCTCTTCAGATATTGTTTATGTCGGGTATTTGGTTTTCATGTGTGCAGATACTTGGTCATCGTACATCAACAAAACCCCTTCAGGTATATACTCAACACTGGCATGTAGTCATTCCCTCTGAATCTCACTTGCATCTCTAGTCACACCCTCTGACATTTTCCTTTAGGATCCCCATTTCCAGCTCTATAGTACCAACACCTCCATTTTCATCTTCGGTACTATCACCCGGTAGCACTCTTAGCCACATGAGTTGTCCCATTCATAGCACCCTTTTGCGCCTTTGACACTCATGCTATTTTTCACAACCCTTTAGGGATGGGAGTCTCGATAGTCTTACATCATGTCGTGAATCAACCACATACTCCTTCTCCTCATTTTGCTAGCTTTCCCAACGGACTCCCAGATTATCTCTTCACGGTTCTATTTTTTGACTGCACCTCCATAGTATCATGAACCCTCCATTTCATCCACAATCAGTTTGCCCATCTGCTAATTTCCCTTCACTTCACTTTCCTCATACAAAAACCCACCCATGGGGCCCCCAGCCTCCACCAATTCTCCAAGCAAGTTCTACCCTACCTGAGCCAACCATATCACATTGGGGCACCCGTTTCTATATTTGTACACTTATCCCAAATTATTCTTTATTTATTGTACACACGCCTTTGTTTCCAGCAGTTACATTACCTTTTTGTCGTCACATTTGGTGACCTTCTTCCCTTTTTTGGCCAACGCAAACCATGTCACCCTTGGTTGGGGCACTACTTATCATCTACCCTTGATGACATCGTCCATATCTTCAGAGTACCCCACAGGCCACTTATCTCTTCCCTTTGAGTTTATTCACTTTGTCCCACCTCTGGCACAACTTATTTCCTGTCTTGCTCTCCCCCTGACACTCGACCTTGTTGAACGGTTGCGGCCACTTTTATCTCACATATACTCCAACCAAGGGCAGTATTGAGTCTTCCTACATATTGAATTCATCCATGTACCTCCTCAACTTCCTAACCTCACCTCATAGATTTCACGAAGCCATTTGCTTCTGGGAGTCACGTCCCCCTTTTTGTCGACATCGACACAATTTTCCAGAAGGGAGACAATATCTTGATTCTCATTACCCATCCAATGAGAGATCTTAGACAACATAGGGAGAACCACAATTTCTCCTTGCTATCGTTGACCCCCATAACATTCGACGTCAACACTTTCTGATGTTACGGTGGGTCTTACTTTGTGACTATTGCAGTTAGTTCTTATACTTTCCGAAGACCTCTGAACTTGGTCAGGCTATCAATGCCTATAGAATCCGTGATAATTCTTACAGATGTCACTTCCTACTATTCAGAGTATGTTCCTCCACAGAATTGTCTTATGCCATTATCACGATCACCCCCGAGGGCACTGCAATTGTCTACATCAACAATTCATTCCTCTTTTTGAGTTACATGACACGAGCATGGGGCATGCCCGCCTCGTTTGTACACAGTTTATTTTTTACACACCTCATGGAAGGTTGGGTTCTACAGGTTCCTTTTTACCTCCAACAGATAGATCTGGGAAATCCCACTATTTCTCTCTCTTACAACAACACTCTTAGTAGAAGAAACATTGATGGATTTCGGCTATACGTATTCTCCTAACCTCATCCATCAGGGGGCATCTGTTATCACTGAAATTTCGTCCGCAAATGGTTACAAGAATTCAACATCGTCAAACAGTTATGGGGTCATCCATGGACCTGAATTAACACAAAAGAATTCATAAAGGGTAAAAAACTATACAAATAGTGAAAAAATTGAAGGGCGCTATGAAGACACTGGGCGTGCGCGCACATGTGCAAAACATAAACGCAAGATTCACGCACATGCGCATGATGCGCGACTGTTGTCGCAAAAATCCGCGCACCTACGAAATGATGCATTTATGAGAGTGGTCGGCCTCCCACCCACTTCTGGTTCAACTTCCAAGTTGATTTGACACCCAAATCTGGACTGGATTCGACTGGGTGGCTGGTCAAAGACCTAGAAATTCCCTAATTAGCCTCTTTACACACTACAAACTAGTTGGACAATAACCCAAAGGAATTCTATAAAAAGGCCATGGATACACTTCATTTTGCAAGGAATTCAAAGCAAAGTTATGCTGCCATTATTCTCTTGAGGACTCTTCTATACTTGCCAAGAGTATACTTTCATCATTGCACTGGGTAATCCATCTCACCCCTTGAGTGGATTAGCAAAGAATTATTTCACCATTTTCATTTTCTTTTTCAAAGTTGTAAGAAGAGCTTACTTGTGGGGGTCCAAGAGCCCTCCCTTGGAGGAAGAAGGGACTCATAGTCCCCTTGCTTCTTGGTGTTTTCTTTCACTAATATCAGCCTTATCATTGGTGACATGGGTCTCATTGTTTCTTTTGTCCTAATGTCCCTATGTTTATAAATTTAGTTGTTGTTTTATTTCTTAGCTTAATTCTTAGTTGTTGTTTTATATTTTTTTTTCTAACCCCTTTCCTTCCAGTTGTCCTGCTTAGCAAACCCAACTAAGCTTGAAAGCACCTCTATTTTGCTCACTAAGGTGATGAAAGAGGCGCAACACCTTTCATGATATCATTTTCATAAATACATTTGGGTTTCACCTTATTATTTTCCACTTTATTCATTTTAGTATTAAAAGGGAATTTGTGATTAAATAT
>ML892304.1:11927-24608 GCA_009831015.1 Picea engelmannii
CCCCCCCCCCATTAGCAGGGTGTCCTTGGTACAAGGACGTTATATATTTCTTGCAGAAGTTCCAGCCTCCTGACGGCATGGGAAAGAGTAGGGACAGAGCTTTAAAGCTCAAAGCAATCAAATATTTCCTAACTGACCAGGTCTTGTATTGGAGAGACCCTTTAGGAGTTCTTCTAAGATGTCTAGACCCGCAAGAGGCCCAAAGGATTATATTTGATCTCCATGAAAACCTATGTGGGGGACATCATTTCTAGAAAACCACATCCTACAAAATTCTCAGAGTTGGGTAATACTGGCCAACTCTATTCACTAATGTCTATGCAAAGACCAGGGCTTGCATAAAATGTTAGAAATTATCTAGGAAGCAGAAGCTCAAGTCTCTACCATTGAATCCTTTGGTGGCCTCAGTGCCCTTCCATTAATGGGCTCTAGACTTCATTGGGGAAATTCTCCCTTCATCAAGTGGTCATCACTGATGGATCTTGACTACCACAGACTATTTTACCAAGTGGATAGAAGCTATCCCCACAAGGCGTGATTCTCATAAGGTGATCATTGGTTTTATGGAAGATATTATAGAAATATTTGGTTGTCCAAGCAGGATTATCACTGAAAACGCTGTATCTTTCAAGGCTAAGCCATTGATCTGATTTTGTGAACAGTTCGGGATCAAATTGATTCACTCT
This sequence comes from Picea engelmannii, assembly GCA_009831015.1. Classification (NCBI taxonomy): domain Eukaryota; kingdom Viridiplantae; phylum Streptophyta; class Pinopsida; order Pinales; family Pinaceae; genus Picea; species Picea engelmannii. The sequence continues at coordinate 12,614 of ML892304.1, forward strand.
ACCCCCTACTATACCCAAGGCAATGGAATAGCAGAGTCCTCTAACAAAATCCTTATAAATATTATCAAAATATTGTTGGAGGACAACAAGAAAGCATGGGATTCGAAGCTCAAATTTTCTCTATCAGATGATAGAGTGACAACAAAGAGGTTCCTATGAATCTCTCCTTTCCAACTTGTGTATGGAGTTGAAGAAGTTTTTCCTTCTCATCTCGCCCTACCTGTGGAGAAATTCTTCCAAGACTGCCAAGGAGAGCCTCATGACATGATCAGGAGAATACATCAACTGGTAGAAGTGCAGCAGACTAGAGAGTATGTGATGGACAGAGCGCATGATCGTCAGCAGAAAACAAAGCAGGCCTTTGATAGGAAAAGCAGTCAAGAGGATTTCCTACCAGGAGATCTAGTAATAAAATGGTATGCTCCCAAACAAGACAAGGGAAAACATGGTAAATTTGAAGCCCTTTGGATTGATCCTTTCCATATTTCTGAGGCATTTCCAAACAACACTTACTGGTTGCAAAATTTGGAGGGGGACGGAGTTTTTGGTGGCCCTGTAAATGGTCACTTCCTGAAAATGTTTTTTGTTTAAAGCCGCCATCGGTATCCCACCATTGTAAATACCATTTTTGTTTTATTTTGTTTTGTTTTTTATAGGAGACTCCACAACCCAACAATAAGGCACTGAAGCCGCGAAAAGATATCTTAGAGGCTCGCAGGGAAGACTCTATCCCCCATGGAGCCTAATGTTAGCACATAAATTTGTGAAAACTTTAAAAGGTTTGTGGTTTCTACCGAAGTCTATATCCTTGCTTATCCCTCCCCCTTTTGTAGACCTGATCATAATTTTTCCCTTTGGACTTGTAGCTTGTCTTATGTTTTACTTCATCCATTTGATCGACCTGTTTTCCTTATCAGCCTGTCTAAGAAGTATTGGCCCTCAGCATTCCTATTCTGTCTTTGGTTGATCATTCCTCTTTTCATCTCTACCTCTGATCTTTTGTTTTCCCAAGCCCTTAGTTGATCATTCAAGTAAGCCAAACAAGTCGCATTCATGAGAACCAGGTGCAACACTTGAAGCAGTCTAATGTCAACTCAAATCAAGCAAGCAAGCAAGATCAGCTTCTGATGTCAAAGATCCGTCTGGAAAATCGGATCGACACTCATCGGGTAATCGGGATCATAAAATTGCACCAAGTTTAGCATCAAGGACAGGTTTGAAATCGCGAAATGATAGGAGCCATTCATTTCGGGAGAGGACGCGTGGCGCAAGATTATCATTTTGTGGTTTCATGAGATGAAGCGGTCAAGGAGAAATTCATCAGAACTCATGAAATGAAAAATCGTGATAAGATTGCAGTCGTTGATCAAAAGAAAGATCTGGACCGGTGGATCAAATTTTCACGATTTCGCAAGTCGGGAAAGTAAGAGGGTAGAGTCTTGAGGACTCACGACACACAAAGTCCTAAAATGATCCTGGTCGTCCATTCTAGAGAGACACATGGCGCAGGATCAACATGGAGAAAATCATTTTGGGGAACTGAAGGGAGGAGTGTCTATGGCCCAAGGTCCTGAAATGTCGATGTTCAACAGGGTCATCCGATGCAAAGGGATACGTGTCGCCCGATACAAACAATCGCACTTTCACGACTCAGAAATTTCGGCATAATCACAATGCAAGCTCACGAAACATGAAATTCCAAAGCACCTAGGAATTAGGCACATGGTCGCAGCCTAGGTTTAGATTGAAAGGAGATTTGCAAAGGATCAAAGCACCTGAATTGGTCATAGAGAAGGATCTGAGTGACCTCGAGGTGCCGGAATTGACTCGAAGGAGCCATGAGCTCACCTAGAACATTCATGGGTGTCAGACCTCACTCTGATCCCAATGAAAGTAGTTAATGAAAATAGGGAGGTGGTTGAAACCTCGTTTCACCACTTAAATGGAAATCATTGAAGGCTAGCCATGGAGGACAGACAGTCAGCCAAAAGTTCCACTGCCATGGATTTTCTGGTGAAGCCCATACTCATCTAATATTGTGTTTGACAGAAGAATGCAAGTGCAGCCTGATAGAAGAAGATGCAGACACGAAGCTTTGATTATAGTAGCCAGGTCACACTCCTGGTGGTGGAATTTCTCTGAGTATAAGTATTCAATTTTGATATTTTGTTAGGGTCCACTGTAGAGCTAGGCTCCCGTATTGTAAAGTTTTAATAAAGCCTCTGGTTTTTGGTTATGTATCTGTATTTGAGACTTCTTGCTTAATCCAAGTCAACTTTCTTCCTCCATATTAATATGCGTCTGATACTAAAAGTTCACAATTGAAGGATTCACATGGATGGTTTTGACTGCATTGTAATGGATGTTTAATTGCAGTTTTGTTATAGCGTTTTCAGTTTCCTGATGTTCTGAATCCACGAAGATCTTGTTTTCTGGATTTTTCCTCCTTAGGTTGTTGGAAGACCGGATGTCCATAGCAGACCTCTTCACTCTCCTTAATTTCTTCCCCCTACTCATCCCTATGCCAAAATTGTTGATTGAAGTTATACCAAGACATCACATGCTTGTGCTTTTCGATCCAATTTTCAGAGTTAGAACGATACCATCCTGATTCTACGTCCATTACACCGCCTTTATATTTATTTTTCATGACATACAAACTGATGGGTATCAGGCTTACCTATGCCGCAATCTAGCAGTGACTTCTGGTGCTAACAATTTCCAAATGCACTATTGCAAATCAATATGCACCAAGATTTTACTCTGATCATGCCTACTCATGCACATGAATTCTAGCTTCATTGTATGCATCATGCATCACTTCTAGTATGCACTCTATGTTGGGTATGTGTTATATTCTTTGTGCGAGTAGTATCATCTGTGCATTGCACCGAGTGTGTAAGGGGGTGAATTCCCCCTGTGCGGGGGTTCGGGGGCAGTTCCCCCGAGAAAAAAAATTCTACCTCGAGAAACGTGTCACATATTTAGGTGGTTTTTCGGCACATGGTTTTTGCAAATGGTTTTATATTTTTGGTTAAGGAATTAGGGTTGTTGACTAATCCAGGTCATTGGGTTGGGGTTTTGGATGAATCTAGCTCCTATATGTATATTGTATTGTAAACAATGTATCACTATGAATGAATATAGAATATGTTGGTTTTCTCGGTTTGGGTTTCCAAGGGAAAAATCTATGTGTAATGCTTGTATTTTTCATTGTATCTCTTATGTTCTTTTACTTAAACTTTGTTTGCAGTAAATATTGTACAAGGTTAAAATCTACATTTGGTATTAGATATTTGTTGGCTTCAAGGGGATGCCTTTGTGGTAAAGGGTTTGCTTGGGACTGTGATAAGCCTTGTTATATTGGGAGATCTGTGGTATTGATTTTTCAGGTGAAAAGAAATGGAAAGCAATTCGAAGATGAAGATCGAGAAGTTTAATGGGAAAAGTTTTGATTTGTGGAGGCTTAAGATGGAAGATCTATTGGTGGACAGAAATCAATGTATTGTGGTAGATCCAGGTACTGCACCTACAGGAACTTCAACAGATGATTGGAAAAAGTTGGATCAGAAGGAAAAGAGCACAATATGATTGTGTCTCTCTGATTCAGTATTAATGAATGTGTCATAGGAAGCTACAACCAAGGATTTATGGGAAAAGTTGGGGAAGTTGTATCAGTCTAAGTTCCTAGTAAATAAAATATTCCTAAGAAAGAAGTTGTATAACCCGAGGATGAGAGATGGAAACTCAGTGGTAGAGCATTTGAATGCCTTCAATGTTTTGGTAAGTCAATTAGTATCTGTTGAGATTAAAATTTCAGATGAAGATAAATGTATTAGTTTACTGCGTTCTTTACCAGACTCCTGGGATACTCTAGTTGTGTCCATAGGTATTAATACAACTTCCTTGAAGTTTGATGAAGTTGTCTCATACTTGTTGTCAAAGGAGATGAGATAGAAGAATATGGAAGGACAGAGAACAGACGCATTATTTGAAAGAGGTCGTTCCCAAGAAATAAATAGAACTAATTTCTCAAGTGGGAGATCTAAGTCTAAGGGTATATCTAAATATCCCAGAAATTTTGTAAAGGTATGTTGGAGTTGTGGAAAATAAGGGCACTACAAGAAGTAGTTTAGATCCAAAGTTGAGAAAACGAAGGGATCTGAAGAATCTCCTTCTATAGAATAAAATACCTCCAAGGAAGAAGGAGGGGATGTGTACTTGGCTTATTCAAGCACACATGCAAATCATGAGGCATGGTTGGTTGACTCTGGTGCATCTTTTCATATGACTCCCCACAGGGAGTGGTTCTGTGAATATGAAAGGTATGATGGAGGTAATGTTTTCTTAGGTGATGATTCGACAACTAGAATCGTAGGACGAGGAAAATTCAAGTTGAGGCTCATATATGGAAGGATTAGAAAACTTCCTGGTGTTCTACACATCCCGGGTTTGTCTAGAAATTTGATTTCTATAAGAAAAATGGACAATGCAAGAGTAAAAACAATATTTGAAAAGGAAACATGCAGGATGGTTTGAGGAGCAATGGCGTTGTTGAAGGGAGTTCGGTTTGGAACTTTGTATAAGCTTCAAGGAAGCAATATTAGTGATGGGTGTAATAGTTCCATTGTTCCTAATATTGGAGTTGAAGAATAAATAAATCCTACAATCTCTGGAGAAAAGGTTATGTTGTGGCATCAAAGACTAGGGAATATCGGAGAGAAGGGTCTTCGACTACTACACGGAAAGGTATGGTTGAAGGTATGTCTAACTACTCTCTGGGTTTTGATTTCTGTGAACATTGTCTATATGGGAAGGATAATTGGGCAATATTCCCCTCTGGTGCAATGAGGGCATAAGGAATTTTATAGCTAGTTCACAGTGATGTTTTTGGACCTATGTCGGTCCCATCATTGGGAAAATCTGTGTACTCTGTCTCATGTATAGATGACTTATCGAGGAATACTTGGATATATTTCCTCAGGAATAAATCCGAAGTCTTTGACAAGTTTAAAGAGTTTAAGGCCCTTGTTGAGAATCAAATAGAGAAAAGAATTAAGGTGTTGAGGACAGATAATGGTGAAGAGTTCTACGGGAATGAATTTGAAGCATTATGTAAGAAGTGTGGTATAGCAAGGCAGAAGACTACTCCATATACACCTCAGAAGAATGGAGTTGCATAAAGGATGAACAGGACATGGATGGAAAATCAAGGTGTATGCTCAGTGGTGTTGGGTTAGGGAAAGAATTTTGGGTAGAGGCAGTGAGTACTGCATATTACCTGGTCAACAAATCACCCTCATTAGCGTTGGATGACAAGACTCCAAAAGAGGTATTGAATGGTAAGGAACCTTCTCTCACACATATCAGGGTATTTGGCTGTGATTCATATGTTCATGTTCCAAAGGAAAACAAGAGTAAGCTAGATAAGAAGGCCGAAAAGTGTATCTTTATTGGATATAAAGATGATCTCAAAGGTTATAATCTTTGGAACCCAGAAACTAAGAAGGTAGTGTATATCCGAGATGTAGTATTTAGAGAAATGAAGGATGTTGTTAAACAAGAAGTCCTACCAAGTAAGGAAGAACCAGAGAAAATAGATTTTGATTTAAAGGATGATGAGTCAGACTCTACAGAAGAACAGGAATCAGAAGAAGAAGATCCTCATACTCTAGTATTGAGGAGATCGGTTCGAGAAAGAAGGCTACTGGAAAGGCATACTCCATCTGATTTCCATTCAAATTTTTCTTTGTCTATTACTGATGATGATCCTAGAACTGTCAGGGAGGCAATGGATTCAAAGGATGGAAATCTCTAGAAAGGGCCATGGACGAAGGAATGACATCTTTGGATAAGAATGATGCTTGGGATCTAGTGGAGTTTCTAACTAGAAGAAATTCAATTGGAAGCAAATGGGTATTTAAAAAGAAGATGAATGAAGAAGGAAAAGTGGAGAAATACAAAGCTCGGTTAGTAGCAAAGGGTTATTCTCGAGTTGAGGGAATCGATTTTGGTGATATTTTTTCTCATGTTACCAACTTAACCTCTATCAGATTTTTGTTATCTGTTGTTGTTGCATTTGATTTTGAGGTAGAAAGAATGTATGTGAAGACAACATTCCTACATGGGGATTTGGAAGAAGAAATCTATATGAAGCAATCAGAAGGTTATGTTGTGAAGGGAAAGGAGCTAGTATGCAAGATGAAAAAGTCCCTGTATGGTTTAAAACAATCACCATGGATGTGGTATAAAAAATTTGATACTTATATGGTGGGACTTGGTTTCACAAGAAGCAAAGAGGATCACTGTGTGTATTTTAAATTAATTGGTGAGCATTTGATTTATTTGGTCTTATATGTGGATGACATGTTACTGATAGGAAACAACAAGGAGATTATATAGGATGTGAAAACTCAGTTATCCTCTAAATTTGACATGAAGGATCTCGGTGCTTCAAATTTCATTTTGGGCATGGAAATTAAAAGAGATCGGAAAAAAAGGAAACTCTGGCTAAATCAGAGAAAATATGTTGAGACAATATTGTAGAGGTTTAATATGAAGGAATGTAAACCAGTCAAGGTTCCTATTCTTGTTGGTGTAAAGTTATATGTAGATAAGTGTCCCAAGACATAGGAATAGGAGGAGGACATGTCTCGTGTTCCATATGCAAGTGTAGGTGGTAGTTTGATGTATGTAATGGTATGTACTAGACTAGACATTGCACATGTAGTGGGATTTTTGAGAAGGTATATGTCAAAACTAGGGAAGGAGCATTGGACAACAGTAAAAAGGGTTTTCAGGTATTTGCATGACACTGCTAGCTATGGATTGTGCTACCAAGGAAGACCGGGATTGGACAGAGTGGTGGATATACATGGCTTTGTGGATGAATATTGGGCTCGAGATATAGATTGTAGGAGATATACAAGTGGGTATATGTTTAACCTATTTGAGGAGCAATAATTTGGATGATCAAAACACAGGTTGTAGTGGCACTTTCAACTACATAAGTTGAATAAATGGTAGCCACTCATGCAAGTAAGGAAGCAATATGGTTACAAAGATTGTGTCCAGGTATTGGGTTGGTACAACAAGCTGTAAGGATAGATTATGATAGTCAGAGTGCAATTTTTCTGGCGAAGAACCCAACTTATCATTCAAAGACGAAGCATATTGATATTCAATACCACTTTGTGAGAGACATGATTGAAGAAAAGAAAGTATTGATGATGAAGGTGGACACTTTGAAGAATGTTGCAAATTCATTAACAAAATATGTGATCACTAAGAAGTTCTCTTGGTGTAGATGATCCATGGGCATTGTTGCCCTGGATTGTTGACTATGTAACCCTATAACCCCCTGTATGCAAAGAAAACAACAAGTGGGAGAATGTTGGGTATGTGTTATATTCTTTGCACGAGTAGTTGTGTATGTGCGTTGCATTGGGAGCGCAGAGGGGTTTGAGGGGGGGCTTCTAGGCCCCCCCTTAAGGGGTGCAGGTGGGCGAATGCCCCCTGTGCGGGGTTTCACAGGCAGCACCCCCAAGAAAAAATTATGGCTCAAGAAACATGTCACATATTTAGGTGGTTTTTCGGCACATGGTTTTTGTCAATGGTTTTCTATTTTCGGTTAAGAAATTAGGGTTGTTGACTAATCTAGGTCATTGGGTTAGGGTTTTGGATGATGTTGGCTCCTATATGTATATTGTATTGTAAACAATGTATCACTATGAATGAATATAGAATATGTTGGTTTTCCCGGTTTGGGTTTCCAGGGGAAAAATCTTTGTGTAATGTTTGTATTTTCCATTGTATCTTTTCTATTCTTTTACTGAAAATTTGTTTGCAGTAAATATTGTACAAGGTTAAAATGTACACTATATTGCATATCTGTTTCAACTTCTTGTGCTCCATGTAGTTTTCCTCTAATCCTTATAGATCCCTATAGACATGCACAGTATCATTCTTCTCATCCGTGCACTACTTTTCCCTGACCTTAACATATTCCAACTAAGTCCTACTTGGCCATTCTACGTTTCCAACCAATATTCCCTATTGGAAATTGCTTCCACTTAGGAAATCATGCCCCAAGTTTACCTTTTCATAACCTTCCAACACCTTGGGATGATGTACTTTATATCATACCATCATCTAATGTTGTAACATTTTCCAACCAGTTTAACCATCATCATTATTGTTAGTCCTTAACTGTGTTTTTGACTGTTGAATATCCTTCATCCCTGTTCTACCCCGTTTTCATGATTTTTGTTAAACTGTGTTTCTTCCCTTTCTTGGCTTGAAAGAATGCTTCCTTTCTTTTTATGCACATTTTAAATGTTTTTAAGTAATTAAAAGTTAGGATATGATATGATATATTCTTTCCATCACATCACATGTCCTTTTCCCTCGTTTAAATTTTCAAAATTGCCAAAGTGGAAAGGGCACTACAAGAATAGCAATATTCTTGCAGCGCTAGGATTAATTATAGTTCTGCATGTGCCACATTCCCGAGATCGTGTTTAAATGCCCAAAATTATTTCCAGAGGATCTATATATCTGCTTATGATCTATATCAGGTCATATTTTTCAATGATGGCAAGTAACTCTAAGGATTGGGTTGTACTCGCCACCTTGATATCAAATCACAATTCCCGATTTTTATTCCCCGTGTATGAAGGCATGATCTGTCTATTTTGAGTATGTCTATTACTCCATACATGCCCTTCAGGTAAAAGAATAGTTCCCAGACTTCAACAGTCTTCAAAAGATGGTGATCAAAACCTAGACATTCTCATAAACCTTCCACAAAGTTTTATTAGTGTCATGGCACCAAATAAGAGCAGGAATATAACCAGGTTAGAGCCAAAAGGGACTGAATTACTTGAAAATTTTCCTCAGATGGCACAAAAGTTTAAAGATGCAGGCTGGTTCGATTTCTTCTCAATATTTTAAGGTCATGATGAGCAGATTTCCATGATATTTTCACATAATTTCGATAGTTTTGAAGCAGTGGTGGGTAAACTCCTCATGCATGTGACAAAGCATTCCATAGAAAAATCATGCAAGTTACCAATATACAGAGAGAGATGGTGGAAGAAAGAAACGTTAGTAATGGAGTTTGCTAACAAGTTTTTTATTCCAAAAAGACAAAACCCCAATTGAAGCCAATGCATCCCACACAGCTGGGTGAGAAAAGAATGGCACACCGCCTTATTGATCATTCACATGCCATCATCTATGAATGTTGTTTTTCTCTAGTTCACCTTTATCATATTAGATTATTAATCCATGTGAATGCTGACTATCCTCTCAATCTTCCTTATTTCTTATTGAAAATCCTATCTAAGATGTCTAAGAGAATTCAAACACATCCTACAACAGCAAAGAAAAGTCTTTTTCACCAAGGGTTGATTAAAACATTGGTAATATTTTCCTTAAGTGAGGTTCAAAGGTCTTGGGACTGGTTAATTCAGTCACTAAAACCTAAACAGCAGGAACCTAAGTCCAAAACTACTAGGGAGAGAAAACCTAGAAAAAATAAAAAATCCTCTTAATCCACTGATGTTTTGGTGAAAGAATGTTCCCCTACAGCCAGGGTGACTCATGCTAGTAAGAGGAAATTACATACACATCAGGAAATTGAATATTTTCCTAGAGGTATACCTAATGAGAAGATCACTACAGGTCGAGCAAAAAAATTTAAACTTGATAAAGAGATTGATGTCCAAACTGATCTAGACATCAAGAAGGAACCTGAAGACTATACCACAAGCCCAGTCAAAATACCAAGCAAGCAGAAGAAACAATCTACTAGAAAAAAGGTTGGAAAGGGTAAGAAAAATAGCAAGAAGAAGGAGTGTGTATCTAAATACCATAAAATAACTACTACCAGGGCTGCAAACAAATTTAGGTTGAACTCAAAGGCTCTGTTTCATCCTTCTATCAAGAAGGAAAACCGTATTATTATTGAAGACAATTTAGAAGACACTATGAAGGAAGTTAAAAAATAGATCCTTGCATCTTCTTCACATAGGTTAAAGGAGGAATCTGAAGAACAGATGGAAAAAAATGATAAAGGAAAACAAATTGCACAGTATTCAAGAAGACCTATAACTAGGGAAACCACAAGGTCAGTTTCAGACACTGAATCTACACTCAAAGGTACATATGTATTTGATGATGAGAGAAATGATTCCTCTCCAGAAATAAACCAGCTACAGGATGTTCCAGAAACCAAAGAATCATAAATCACTGAAGAAGAGGATCTTAGCAATGGGTTTTCCTCAAAATATGAAATTAAATTAACGAAACCCTGAGCCTCCATAGATTTGAACCTACCTTCTTGAGTAGAAGAACATCTAGAGTTCATGATGGAAGAAAGAAAAGAGAAGGACATGGTAAAAGAGTTGCAAGGTATTATTAGGAAGCGGAAGAAAGAAAAGTCCTTTGTAGAGAAATGGAATGCAAAAACACAGGAAAAGATACATGAACTCAAAAGGAAGAAGAAATATCAAAAGGCCCTGCTAAAGGAGGTAAGAGAATCAAACATAAGACTGTATTGGCATAATGTGGTGTTGACAACTAAACTAAAACATAGGGACACCAGAGCTTCTGCAATTATCATACAATGAAACCCAAAGGAAATCCTTCCATAGTTTTTGAATTGCTCGAGGCTATTACCAAGATAGTGAGGCTAAGAATTTGGGTTAACAGTATTTCGTTCAAATAGAACTTTTTTGTATCTCAGGTGAACCATCTCAGCAACAATTTATTCCTCTTTTTGTGGGATTTGTAAAGCTTCATCAAACTGTCATCTAGTCTATATTCAGATTAGTTGTTAAGAAGAATACATTATAGGCATTAGAAGTGTTCATATGAACATTTCTCTCCTAGGAAATAGTTAGTTGATATTATCCTATCTTAAACTGTAATATGAAAAACATGATCTTCAGGAATAATTTTTGTGTTTTAAAAAGACATTGAAAAGACTGAATGAGGATCAATCAGTTGGGGAATCAAAGGTTATTTTTTGTAAAGAATCCGTTGTGAGGAAAAGACAATATTTTCATATTGGCACTAAATGGAAAAGGAATTTTGATGGTCATAAATTCTTTTCATGTTATTATCTTCTTCTTTTTCTTACTTGAATACATTTTTATATGTTGCTAAGCATATGATATCTTGGTTGTGAGTAATACAATGAAATTTTTTCTATTTAAATTGTTCATAACTACGAATTACTTTCAAGTACCATGTTATTATTTCTTAATGATATTTGGGAATGATTAATCTATGTGTGAGTGGACAAATTGAATACTCATATATATTTCTTTCTTTATTTACTTTTTATCATCTAATTTATCAAATTGTTTGTCATTTACTAAGCCGGTGAGATGTTTATTTGCATTTTTACATTGAGCCTTATATCTTTATTCTATCCTTGAGCCAACTTTCAACCATTTTTAAATCCTATTCAAAACCTTTATAAAAATACCATTGCAATAACTTGATGATGCCCTATCTTGCCCTCTCTCACGGTCAAGTGCAACTTTAGGGACTAACAATTATGAAATACATTTCCATTAGCTCTAGTTTCCCATTGTATTTCTCAATTTTAAAGTACTTTTCTTCACTTCATTGATTAATTCAATGTGAAATCCTACTTATCCACTCAAATACCAAACTACTCCCAATGAAATGATACATTTCTCCATTGTAACTTTTAAGTGAATAATCTTGATTACAATTTCCCTTGAATTATTTGTACTTGTACCTTTCTTCCATTATGGACTCTAATAACAAAAGTGGCTTTCTTACTCTAGATACTTTTAGAAAAAAAGTGGCTAATTATTGACTAGGAATTTTTTTTTATGCATTCTTATGCCTTCCCTCAGAGATGACTCACCCATCCCACGAGTCACTCATCATCCCAAATCTTTGCACTTCCCTCTATAAGATATTTATTACCTTAGCTAACTATACAAGATTTTCCATG